>JAWWLR010000158.1:87328885-87339948 GCA_035041075.1 Acraspis erinacei | reverse complement strand
ACCGAAACGTTAAAGATTGAGAGAGCAGCTTTTAATAAAATCAATGTTGAGTGAAATAATGGTTTTTGGCTCAATTTTATTTTAATTTATGTGGACCGTAAGAAATAAGGAAGAATCTAGGATTCAAAATTGGTAAATTATATTTGTAAAAATGTTCATTAGTAAAATAAAAGTAGATACTGCGGAAATCTAACACCCAACCTTCCGGCCATTAAACTGCGCATATTGCTACACTGCTAAACTGATACTCAGGTAATGGGCTTTTATTACAAAAATGTTAAACTGAAACCAAAATTCGCAATTTTCTTGGTTCACCATGCGCGATTAAGGCCCAAATGTATTTTTTGTAAACCAAGAAGAATCTGCTGTGTATTGAAAAAAATGACGACTCACTGCTCGAGCTCGTGTAGTTACAGGATTTCCTTTGTCTGCATCGCAAGTTACAGGTCCTTCATTATTTAGTTTTGTACAATAATGAATATATAAATTTCTGAGTTTTCATAAAGAATGTAGTTACCGGTCATCGAGTCTTGCACAGCAGTGCAGAGATGTGGCAAAAATTTCATTATGAACTCTGTGACCCTTAGATAGTTAGATACTTTGTGTTGTGGGCGTCGGAGCCCGTAAGGTCCCCCCACATCCGTATTTATTCTCAAAGCGGTAAATCTAATTTATTCACGTTTACCAATTTTTAGGTCTCGTTGCATTTCGTTGCTTCCAGCGTTCTGGAGATATGTCTCTCAGGTGTTAGGCATGCGATATGCCACAGCGAATGACGCAGATCACTTTGCGCAGAAAAGTGAGCCTCGCCCACTCTGTCATCTGGCAGTCGCCTTAGCCGCCCGCAGAGAATATGGTCAGTATCAAAAGTCGTCTTTTACGTTCGATGTTCAGGCATCGAGAAGAGGTTTCTACAAAACCTTGGCAAAACAAACTTTTCGCTGGGTTCACAAGAGTAGCACAATTTTATTTTTAGATGTCACTTATTACATGCGTATTTATATGGAAGTAGATTTTAACTTACTATACAACTCCCAGTTGACAATTGGAGCTACGCTAATTCCACAGTTAAATACATCTTGGTCCGGGTAGGATAAAGCGTGCGCAGCTACGAAACCGCCATAACTCCATCCCCAAATGGCAACGCGCCGCTTGTCTACGAAGTGCAATGAGTCTCGTAGGTATCTGCCGTAAAAAATTTGAAGTGAGAAGATGAACTTAAATAATACTCATATTTATTTAGGTAATTTATAAATTAAATTACTCTGTAACTTCCAGTTGATCGGCGACTTCGACTGTGCCCAATCGGTGGTAAACTTCGTGCATCAATTCGTAACCTTGACCACCGCTACCTCTGCCGTCGATTTCGACGACTATCATATTTCTTTCACTGGCCAAGACAGTTCCCCAATCAATTTTGAACATGTCAGTTACTGACTGCGACCCAGGTGCGCCATTTCTATTTTTTTAAACCAATATTAATAATTAGATGCGTTATTGAAACATATTAATTTTTTTCGATTTTATATGAAATTTAATGTAAAAACAAAATCTGCACATCAAGGGCTCTCCTGTCAACATACTTTTCTCAGTAATTTTTTTCCATTTTGAGTTTTTATGGTAGCATGAGCAAAATTTCTTGCAGCACGTGGTAGATAGAGAATTATTTAACATGGGTGCGGAAGTGTACGCGTTTTTTGTAGATCTAAAAGAGTCGCTTCCTTCGGTGGGCAGGGGCAGTTTGTGGGAGGCGATGGAAGAGAGAGGAGTGGAGAGAGACCTTATCGAGAGGGTAAGGAAGATATATGAAGAGGCGAAAGATAGCGTGTAGTCGGAGGAGTGAGGGTAGGAGTTGTCAGGATATGGTTGCTCGCATATGCAAATTACATAGTGCTGCTAGCAAAGAGCGAGAAGGCTTTAAATCAGATGATTAAAAGATTGAGAAGATACCGGGATGAGAATAGGTTAGATTTAAATTCGGAAAATTCCAAGGTAATGGTGTTCAGCAATGGAGGTGGAAGGGATAAGGGAGGGAGTGGAAGTGGAAGAAAAAGGTGATACAGGAGGTAAAAGAATTTTTGTACCTGAGCTTCCTGTTTTGGGGGAATAGGGCAGTGGATGGTCATATAAAAGAGCGAATGAGAAGCTCAAGCGTGTCAAGGAGGCATGCGTGTTGGCTGGCAAAGAGGATGTTCAGATCAATTAGTTTAGAAATTATAATGGGGACTCGAGCGTCTAAATATGCGGGGAAATTTTTGGGATAGAACCTACTTCTTTTTCCGACCTGCCCTCTATCTTCTCTAACCTATTTTCACCCTTTCCTTCCATTGTCTAATCTCTTCTTCCATATTCTTCATTTTATCTTCTTTTTCCTTCCTTACCGGGCCATCCTGGCCTGCGGGTAATTTGCTCCGCGTCGAATGTACTGTCAGCACTGCCAGTACTGATCACCTCCCACATTCCGTCGGTAACTGGGACCTTTAGATGCAAAAAGTACGTTGTGCAACCTACAGAGGTCTTTCAAGACGTTTTCCACTTATGATCCCAAATTTTCTTTTTATTTTCTCTATTACACCCCTCAAAGTCCCTGCAGGCACTCTTCTCTCCCCTATCATCCCTCGGAACTACCAGAACCACACTTGGCCCCCTTGAATGCCTAAAACTCCTAAACACGAACTACCCCGATCCATTGCAAACCTAACCTGACTTTCCCTATTTAGTCAAATCCCACCCCAAAACTATTCTTAAAATTAAGTTTTTACTCTTAAATTCACCCTTTACAATCCTACTCACCTTCTAGGCTTCCACCCTTGCACTCCACACACACCTTCCACACAAACAACGTAAAATCTTTTCACCACCTGTCAAGGCACACGTTATCACTACCGCCACCAACATGCAAGTCCATATTAAGTATAGAATTTTCTCTAAAATTAGCATGCAAACGGTAAGGACATTTGGGCCTGGATAGCCTAGATTGAGCTGTTAACAAACATTCTTATAAGGAAGAAAAATTTATTTAGGAGAAAGAAAATACAAGTCTATATATAATCATGGAATATTAGAATATTGTAGTAAGTAAGATGAACTTTAAAATTTATTTTGTTCAGGTTCATTTTTGGAGTCATTGAGTACCATTTCTTAGAAGTGTGAAGCCTAGAATGGATAATTATAGAGGGCGAAATACTGAAGGATAACTCTCGCCCTTAGTCAGTTACAACAAAATGCACTCCAAGCGTACTTATTACTGTTTCTGAAGAAATGATATTTAATTGGAGACTGGATAGGTCTCTCTATTAAATTTCGATCGTCAAAAGAGGCTCAAAAAGCCTTATCTCGTCATGCTTATCTATTTCAGATAATTTACGGTGCTAAAAGCGTGGCAAAAAAATGGAAGCAGTCATGAATCAGAAACAGAAAGTGATGTTGAGATTAATAAAAAGAAGTGAGGAAGCTTTAGAGTTATTTTCCGAAATATTTAGTTACAAAGTTTTGAATTAAATCCGATCTTATTGCTTTTGCCATTTTAATTAAAAATTATTCGCACCCCACTATTCATAATCAGATTCGTATGAGTTTTCTCACATTTAAGATTTCATTCTTTGTAAGATTCGTAATCAGTAACGTGAAAAACACATGGGTACTGCTTTTTACAAACGTTCATTTTATTGTGACAATCAGACCCTATTTATTATTATATTTAGGATGTTAAGATGTTGACCAGAAGTGTATAATACTGTACGTAACAAGGTTTTTTTATTGCAAAAACATGTCCGAGAGCCTCTCAGTATATATAATAATGACGTTTCGACTGTACGTCGATAGTCCTCATCAGAAAACAACTAATAAAAGATGGGAAAATGGGGATGACCTGTATGACAAAATATATCACAATGTATAATCTTGAACTATGATTTAAAAAATATGGATAGAAATATCTATAGTTAATGGTAATTTGATTGTAAATAAAACAATAGAAGGTTGAAGAAATTAGAGTAAAAGTAATCAGAAAGATGTGTCGTATATATAAAGAAAATTATTGATGATATGTAATTAGCTAGTAGTTTTGAGTTTACAAAAGTCCGGAAGATATAACATTAATAAAAGCCGTTATTTAGATTCTGTCTGGTGGACGGAATCAACATGAAATTGAAAATAATTAATGACAGAACATAAACACTTGTGTACTGATGCCGTCCAGCAGACAGAATAAGTACAGTTAAGACCAAGAATGGTGTATATTATATAGTCACACTCAACGTTGACATGGTAGTGCACTGACTGCATCTACAGTGCATGTACTAGTTATAATGAGGTAACAACGGTATATTGACGCAACAGTGAATGAAAAAAAGAGAAGAAGTACGTATAGATAAATGGGAAAATTAGAAAATAATTAAAATATTTTGTAAAGATTGTCACATTGTTGGTAACATAAGATAACATTGTTAACAAAGCTAACATTGTTAACAAAGTTAACATTGTTACTATTCTTGACAATGTGGAACATTTCCAGGAATTTACGTTTAAAATAATATGCCTCTTTATCTAATATAACAAAATTTTTATACTCAAAGGAGTGTTTATTCAAAGTAGAATGCTGTGAGAGAGCAGAGTTTTGTCTGTTGTTATTACAATCTCTCTTGTGCTCCTTCAATCCCACATCAATATATCGTTTGGTTTCGCCAATATAACATTGGTTACAATTAATACAGGATAATATGTAAATAGCATTATTGATCTTGTTTTTCGGAATTGAATCTTTTTGACTTTTAAATAATCTTTAACAGGTTTAAAAATGATTTTGATATCATATTTTTTGTATAACTTTTGAAGAGTCCTGGATACTTGTGGATTAAAAGGTAGAACAATTGAACGATCTAAGTATTAATGTAATTGTAACCAATGTTATATTGGCGAAACCAAATGATATATTGATGTGGGATTGAAGGAGGACAAGAGAGATTGTAATAACAATAGACAAAATACTGCTCTCTCAAAGCATTCTACTTTGAATAAACACTCCTTTGGTTATAAAAATATTGTTATATTAGGCAAAGAGGCATATTATTTTAAACGTAAATTCATGGAAATGTTCCACATTGTCAAAAATAGTAACAATGTTAACTTTAGAACTGATATTGATCATATGAGCATAACGTATAATAGTCTCATTCATGCCACCAAATAATATTATCATAATATATTATGTTACAAACAATGTTACAATCTTTACCAAATATTTGAATTATTTTCAGATTTTCCAATTTATCTAAAAGTACTTCCTATTTGTTTTTTCCTTCTCTGTTACGTCAATATATCGTTATTACCTCGTTATAACTAAGCCATGCGCTGTAGATGCACCCAGTGTACTACCATTTCAACGTTGAGTGCGACTATATATGTAATATACACCATCCTTTGTCTTCACTGTACTCATTCTGTCTGCTGGACGGCATCAGTACACAAGTGTTTATGTTCTTTTCTTAATTATTTTCAATTTTATGCTGATTCTGTCTAGCAGACGGAATCTAAACAACAGCTTTTATTAATGTTATATCTTCAGGACTTTTGTAAACTCAAAAGTACTAGGTAATTATATATCAGCAATAATTTTCTTTATACCATATACGACACATCTTTCTGTTTACTTTTACTTCAATTTCTTCAACCTCCTATTGTTTTATTTACAATCAAATTGTCATTAACTATAGATATTTCTATCCATATTTCTACGATCTTAGTTCCTGATTATACATTGTGCTATATTTTTTCACACGGGTCACCCCCATTTTTCCATCTTTTATTAGTTGTTTTCTGATGAGGACTGTCGACGTAGAGTCGAAACGTCATGTTTATATGTACTTAGAGGCTCTCGGACATGTTTTTCCAATAAAAAAACCTTCTTATGACCAGTATTCTACAGTTCTTTTTTCAATATCTTTATATGGACAGAAATTGCTTTGAATTGATATTGAAAATTGATTTGAAATCAATCAATATCAACGGTCGAAGAAAGAATTGATTTGTTTCATCAAATCACCTAACATTTGGTATACTATATTCGAAATTTGAGGAAAATGCGCACATTTTATCTTCCGCATGAGATTTCATATCTTTGTTTAATATTGCAGTATAAGGAATTGAAAAAAGCTATTTTTTTGTAAACAGAAAATTTGAAACCAAATTTTCTCGAAAACTTTGAATTTCATATTAAAATAAAAAAATATGTATTAAATATTTTTCAGTGTTTAAAAAGAAAAAAAATATTTTACGTGAATACAAACATTTGGTGGCCAATTTTTGTGTGGAATGCCCCATATATATTACAAATTATATCAGCTTTATATTAAAAATTATATACAATATTTATTTCTGATTTTATATGAAAAATTATATTTGTCTTATATTAAGAATTATAAACAATGTATATTGCAGATTATATCCCTCTATTTCAATTTGTTGTCCTCACAGCCTACACAATTGATTATATATAGAGCCATGGCCAATGTAGTTGCCAGGGCTTTGCACGTTAATATTCGTAACGATGACGTATCAAGTCATAAAAGAGCCTTAATGACTAACACCCCCCCCCGATCATTATAGCCAAACTCTCTACACAAGATTTACGGGATGAATTTAATGCAAAACGTAAGGTTAAGAGGGACTTCTATACCTTGAATATAGGATAGTACCTTCGCGAGGCAATAACACGACTGAATAGGCAGATTTATGCTATTGCTCTCGGTCTTCGGAAAGAAACAAAGATCAAATACTTGTGGATTGCGGGCTGAAAAATTGTCTGCCGTAAGGCGGATGGCTCGCCTAGAATACATCTGTCTAACGTTCAATCTGTTGAGGGACTACAATAGCAACTACTCTATTATTTATTTGATTTTTCCTAGTGGACCATTAACAGTACTTTATCGTTTATGTCACATTTTATATAATGATGCATGCTGGCCATTCTGTATACTGTGTCTTCTAAAGTTAAATATCACCAATTTTGTATTTTTCACTGCGCTAATTCAGCCTTGCACTGCCTCTACAATTCGACCTTTCTTATACTTCTTTTATTCATCATGAGCTTTATGATGATTATTGCTTTTATAATTTCTACTTCTGAGTATGACTTACTCCCTATTTTTAATTGTAATCATGTGAACTGGATTGTGTTAGATATTACTCTCTGTTACTTCAGCTTTACGGAAAGGCTTTTTCAATTTATTTAAGGATTTCAGACACTTATATACTTAACTATATTTGAACTTTACGTATCAATCTCACAATGGAAACTTTAAATATTTGTCACGTTAATGCTCATTCCTGACCTGTACATTACATAGTGCGTGAAGTACCCAAATTATGTAATACATTTCTATACATCATACCGGATGTGCATTATTCTTTTATGTTTGAATTTTGCAGGTTCGTATGAAACATTATTAGCATAAACATTATTAATTACTATGATTTGAAGTTCTATCAAAATACTTAGCTGTTAATCTTCTTATATAGCCTTTCGTGTATTCTATACGTTGACATATATGCATATCCTGTATTATGGTGTATCTACTGAAGTTTCCTATAAGCCTTAAGAAGTTATGTTGAGTTATTTGTAACTTTTTATAATTAGTACTACAGGTGAAGCTCCATGCAGGGCTGGCATATGTTATACATGGTCTAATTATCGGGTTGTAAAGAATTATTTTACTACTATCATTTAAGCTTGAATTAAGATTTATTAGTGGATATAACGTTACTCATTTTCCAGTAAAGTACGAAAATGTTATGTCATCATTTAAAAATACCATAATGGTATTTCTAAGCTGAATGCATGCTCATATAATTAGTGACCTTCCCGTCACATAACAGTTAGATGACTGATTCACGAGGTTTTGATGAATACTTTCGAAATGTTATACCTATTGTTTCCATGGGAAAAGGCAATTATTGTTCCAGAATTTGCTTCCTCTTGCCGTAAAATGACAACCATTGTGAATTCCGGAACCCTCCGGAGAAGTGAGGCTGCTTTTTGAAAAGTTGTCTCGCTCAGTCGAAGCTCTCTCTCCTCACCTGAAATAAAAATATCAATGTGAATAACATCTTTTTATATTTGTTTGAAAAGACTATTAGTATAAAATAACCGTAATTTTTAAATCGAATGTGGAAATTAGCCCTGTCAAATTCTGCACTTAAGTGGAATTAACTTTAGAGGTTAATTTTTGTATGTAAGGTTATTTAACACTTAAGAGCCGTGCAAACAATTCACGAAAAAAATTGATTAACAAAGAATTAGGCAGGATAGGGGGGCTGGTATGTCAAAACCCACGGAATGTGGCTACGGGGTTCAAATTTTCAATAAAAACGTTACGCAATTTATTCGCGTCCCTTTATATGATTCCCATCCCAACGAAATATTTTTTGGACCATACTAGTGGAAGCACTCAGCTATTAGAAGCATCTGTGGCTCAGGCGCGAGGCAGTACGCTGAATGTGAGCATCTAATTGAGCGGTTGGGTGCAAGAACGGCGTACTTGCATTTTGCGTAAGATCGAAAGTCGAGTCCAGTCTAGGCACGTGACTAACCTGCTCGAGAGATAAAACAGTGCGATACGGAAATACGCGATGACAGCCGAATGGAAATTCGGCTAATTCGTAGATTCGTAACATTCGTAAAGTAAATACGAAACTTGGGCTAGGACAAATATTTATAATATCTTTGTTTAGGAGAAGAGTCAAGTGTTGGAATATCGTGAGTTTTTTTTATGGCCAAATTACGAGACAGTTTAATAAGGTACAATTTGTTATTGTTTTTTAAAAGTGGCTTAAAGCACAAAAGTGTTAGGACTATCAGGATGGTTTAGTCCTAAAGTTTTTAATTGAATTCGAGATTATGTTTACACGTGCAATGTTATGTTGTTTATAAGTATATAAAAAATTAGCAATGCGTTATTAAAATTCAACACTTGACTCTGAACTTCTGTGAAGCATTATATTCTTGAAATAAATTGCAAAGAAAAAATTAATTTGATGTTTTACAGCTCCTTCGTATTTATCAACCCCATTTTTACAACATTTCTCTGTTAATTTATTTTTCGTTAATTAAATTTTGAGGAAAGAAATTTTTGGTACATAATAAAACAAGAAACTGGGTAGTTGCGGAAAAATTCTATCAGAAAACTCTATACTAAATTGCATTTACATGTAAAATTTCAAAACTTATTTGTAAAATAAGAGGTACTCAATTACTTTGGTTTAAATTCAACATTAATTGCCCTCAAGTAAAGATTTGAACCAGTCGTACCGATTAAAAATCAATTGTACTGAAATCACAAACACTTATTTTTATTTATCGAATATCGGGAGATATCTTTTTTGCACTATTTTGATAGTCATATTTTTTTGTTTTTGCAAAGTTAATTATTTTCAGCTGAAAAGTTAACTATTATATTTTTGTTGAGAATTAATCTCTTTTGGTTAAAGATTCTACTATCTGATTACAAATTTAATTATTTTGTTGAAAATTCAACTACTATGATAATAAGTCAGCTTTGTTGGTCAAAAATGCCACTGCTTTGTTTAAAATTCGTCCTTTTAGATTATTAATTATTTTGTCGTTAGAAGAGTCATCTTTTTATTGAAAATTCAACTTTGATGGTTGAAAGTTATTTGTTTTTTAGTTCACTCTAATATTTTTTATTCCGAATTCATCGCTTCTGGTTAAACATTTAATTATTTTGTTGAAAGTTAATTATTTTTATTTAAAAAATTAAATATTATATTTCTGGTTCAAAATTATTTTCTTTTAATTAAAAATTAAACCATTTTGTTGAAAATTCAACTGTTTTGATTAAAAATCTTTTTTTTATCTAAAATTTTACGATTGAAAATTTGTCAGTGTCATCTCTTTTGATTAAAAACTGAATTATCTGGTAGAAAATTTAAATAGTTTCTTAGAAAGTTATCTTTTTTGGTAGAAACTTCAACTTTTTCGTAAAAAGTCATATTTTTTTATTCAAAGATAATTATTTTTATATTAAAAGTTTAATATTATATCTTTTGTTCAAAGTTAATCTATTCGGTTAACAGAGTAATTGTTTTGATGAAAATTCTACTGTTTTGCTAAAGATTCATATCTTTGTGGTTGAAATTAATCCTCTTAATTTGAAAAGTTAACTATTATATTGTTAAAAATTCAACTATTTTGATAAAGGTAATCTTTTTTGGTCGAAGATTTAACTGTTTTCTTGAAAATTCATCTTTTTGAATAGAAAAACCGTCTTTTTAGATGAACAATAATTAATCTTGAATTAGAAGGCTTATCTTTTTTATTGAAAATTCATCTTCGATGGTTGAAAGTTTTTTCCTGAAAAGTATACTATTATATTTTTGGTTCCGAATTATTAATCTTTTTTTGTCAAAAATTTAATTGCACTATTGAAGGTTCAGCTGTTCTCTTCAAAAGTCATATTTTTTTGGTCGAAAGGTAATTATTTTAATTTTAAAAGTTTACTATAATCAAAGTGGCCCCACTAGAGAGAACTGGTTTAGAATGTTTAGAATTATTAAACTTTAAAGGTTCACAATATTTATCGCAATATTTAAAATTATGCAATTTTGAACGGTGAAAATGGTAGTGACTTTTTTTATATAAGTGACATCCTATAGTACCAAAATCTATCCAGTCGTTTTGAATGTCACTTGATACTACATGATATGATACTTATTAATAGTATATTTATCGCCTCTCCAATTTTTATAATTTTCATTTAAAATTTTAGTTTTTAGTGCGCAGTTCTAAACAAGTTTTTAAATTAATTTTTGGTGGTTTCGAATTTAAAATTTCACAATATCATATTATAGCAATCTAGTTTTGTGTTATTTTTTAAATATTTAATTTGCAATATAATATCTTCCGATTGTCCGATTTTTAGTTTAAGATTTAAACAAATAAATAATCTTAAATTCAAAAATATTTGATTAGAAAATTTCACAAATGAATAATAATTTAAAGGAATATTTGAAATTAAAAAGTTAAAAATTGAGTTTAGAATAAAAAA
>JAWWLR010000158.1:87265788-87283684 GCA_035041075.1 Acraspis erinacei | reverse complement strand
GCTTAAATACAACTGCGTTTGTACACCGGTATTGGCCATGGAAAACCTCTACCGTCACACGTCACTCGCCAATCAAAACTCGTAGAAATCACGTGGTTTTTAAGCATTTCCAAGCGTTTTTTATTAATTATTATAATTGTTTAAAACGCGAAAATAAAGTTTTAAAAAAAATTAAAAATTAAAAATATTGATACTCAATAAACATAATTTTATTAACGTAAACAAATTTTTCAGAAATGACTTGGAAAGGAGTCAGGCAACCCTGACACTTGACTGAAAGCGAGAGTTTGGTGTATGTATAGTCTCTTAATGGCGATTTCGTATACTAATATTTTAAATTTAATATAAAAATGTATATTAAATGTATATTAGAATTGCAAACATTTTTAACAGTGTAGTGGAACAGTTCGTTTTACTTGCATCTCGAGAAGGAAGGAAGGAATCGAGCAATATAAAAATTCCCGTGTCAGCAATCTGCCAACTGTTCATTTTCAACAATACAAACGCATATTGAAATATACTTTTTAAAAATTGAAATTGAAAAGTTATTTGATTTCCATGGTTCTCTGAGAAGTCGCGATAGCTTCCCAGATAGTTGAAGCTAATCGGTTTTACGAGTTGTTCCAACGATTCACTTTTCTCGAGTAAATACACCAGAATGCATCCGATCAATCAAGCGTAGAGATGACAGGTCACTGAGAAAAAGCTGAATTCTATTCATTGATGTAACTTGTATGAAATGAGGTTACTGTTGTTAGGAATTTTTCTATTCGACGATATAGAAGGCTGAAAATTGATCAGCTTAGGTTTTTAAGACCTTTGAAATGTAAACACTTTTTTTAGGCATTCTGATGACTCAATGACATTTTTCAAATTCTCTTTTACTTATTATTAGGATTTAATATCACAGAAAAATGCTTGCAAAGTTGTTCTATTATGGCTTATTACTGATTAAAAAAAATTAAAATCATTAAGAATAATGATATTTATCTGAAATAGGCAGAATAAGTGCTCTTTTCATACCCGCGGAGAGGCAGTAAAAGAACACTTTATAGTACCGTGAGAAGCGGCACGTAAAGCGACAACAAGGAGGAAGATGTAAGTAAGAAGTAAAAGAAAAGTGAACGAACGTCGCCCATGCGCGTGTGTACGCGGTACAATCAAGCGCCTTTTTGCAGAAAAAGAGTTTGGACGGTAAATTCTGCATACTCGTATAAAGTTCAACTTTACTGCCTCGGTAAATAATCTGCTATTTTTGTGCACCTCGGTAAGGATAATAAATGTAGCTTCATAATTCACTCTTTATATCTAAATTAGCTTGAAGCGTTTATTTATTTAAAGTCAAAAAGGCTTCCCTGTTTTATTTAGTTATAAACTAACTCGTTTTTAATCAAATCTTCAATCAAATTTCACTTATCGTCTTAAGAAAAAACGTATTCTTTTATATTACTTGTCCCAAAAATAATGGAAATTAGTTTTACTGACAATGCAATGCCTTTTCACTGAAAACTATTGGAGTTTCATTGACTTATATTCTCTGGTTTCTCAATTCATATTTTATTGAGTTATTCAATAGTACGACAATTTACATTGAGATATCCATGATTTAAAATACGAAAAGGAAATTTGTTTGTGCCCAAAAATGTATTTTCATTCAATAAACCTTTTTTTGTACTATAACGGAAATGTTGTAATTTAAAAAAATCTCAGGTTTGGTTGAATTAGCAAAACTCGTGTTGGTTCATAAATGAGGGGAGTCGCAGGACAAAAGGACGTAACTAACCATTTTTCGAAAATGGGGTTTTTTTGTGAGATAATTCTTTCAATTACAGATCTTGTTAAAAGGTTTTTTTCTAAATCCAATTTTTATGGTAACAATACCTTAAAGTTCCATTTTCATATGCAACAAAAAATGAAAATTTTATTATTTATGACTAATTAAAATCATAAAATCGTACGTCACACTGTGACACCGTCTCATTAAAAATTGATGTTCTCGGAACTGAATAACTTTTTTCGCTAAAACTTTTTTTCTCTGTGTTCATCAAGCCTACATCTCGGCAAAGTGTCATCATTAAGAAAATTAAATGAAAATAATTACATTTTTCTATCAAACTGTCCCCTGTATTCAGTAAATCAATATCTCTGGGACATATCATCAGTTTATATTTTTATCGAGTATTTAATTTCTTTTCACTTATTCACGTTTCTTATCGTAATTCGTCTCGGAAAGGCTAAAGAAAGTGTCAACACGTCATGAATATCTTCGTAGAATATTTCCAACCAAGTCCATTCAGAATTAGTTAATGTTCTATTTGATTTGATTTGTTTTAAACTGATTTTCTTTTGTATATTTTTACTGATTAAAATCCTAAAAACTATGATCGATTGATTCTCAAGTGAAATACAACTCAAATTTCTGGAGTGAAACTTCCCGTTTAATTTCCAAGAAAATCTTGGAAATTGAATTAAAAGATTATTGTGAACTAAAAGTTTCGCAAGAAATGTTGATATTTATTTTGGAGTGATTCATTTGTTTTGCATTAAGTTTAGACTCTATTTTTTATTGTTTATGCTTTCTTATTTCATCATACAAAATTGATCGTTAATAATTATGTCTCCAATTATATTGGATTTAATTTATATTCATTGTGCAGAGTTGAAAAATATTGTGATTGATTATACAAAAACTATCAACTTAATCATTGAAGTCCAAGCCAAGAGGTTAACTGCTACTAAATTCAAATGTACCTTTTTTCTCTCTTCACTATTGAATTTACAGGGTGGCAGCTGAACCGCGATACCGGGAAATGCGAGGGAATTTGTGGTGACCCAAAAAAAGCGGGAAATGACTGTGAATTTATTTCTTGACTGGAAACTAAAAAAAAATAATTAAAATTTATTTAATCATATGAAATGTAAAAATTTCATATCAATAATAATACAAATTTAATTCTAAATAAGTACGAGGTCTTTTTTAAAATCTGAAGTTCAGTTGTTAACTTTTTCAATTATGAAATAATTTATTTTATGATTTTAATATCCGTTATTTAAAAAAATATCCATTTTAGGTCTTCATTTTCAAGCGTACCTTTTTAATTTACATAATTAAAAAGGCAGTTTAAGAGACTTAAACAAGAATAATGCAAATATAAGCGTTTGAAATATAAAAATGTTGATAACATTGTTTTAAGTTGAACTGTATGCATAAATTAATAAATTATTTACGAAATTGAACTGTTGTTCGAGTATTTCAAATTAAAGAATAGTGCATTTTACAAGTAAATTAACCACGTCTTTAGTAATCACACCAAATTTTTCGGTAATTACAACCAAATTGTAAAACGAATAAAAACTGCTAAACGAAATTATCGTATTGCCTCAGATTTATTATTTTGCTTAGTGTACC
Organism: Acraspis erinacei; assembly: GCA_035041075.1. Lineage (NCBI taxonomy): Eukaryota > Metazoa > Arthropoda > Insecta > Hymenoptera > Cynipidae > Acraspis > Acraspis erinacei. Next base: position 87,280,275 of record JAWWLR010000158.1, on the reverse strand, counting down.
TGCACAATCAGCGGTAAAATTGAATACCGAAGAGCATGAGTTTGTTTTTACAGAGAAGAACTGCACATGAAATGCTCGTTGAAGAAATCCTGACGTCTCGGTCTCGTCTCCATTCTCGGTGGAGTTCCTCGAGCTCTCCAGAAGGAACGATGTGCATCAATAGAAAGATGATCTCAAGCGATTCAAAGGGTTCCAAGATCTTTTGTGCCAAAGCATGTCTGTCGCGATGCCGCGTACGGTTGAGGTTTTGGGTTACCATCACCGTGTGTGGCGCTTCAGGTGTCTTCGATCTTTTCATAGGCAAATACACAATCCATAGCTTTCATAGGCGTTTACTCCGACGCTTCTTTTCTTTTCTTTTATTTTCTCCTCTCCTCTGCATCCGTCGCTAAAAGAAAAGTCTCTCCCATTACCCATCCACACATCATTTAAAAGATATGTTGCTTTTCGTGTCCCTTGCTTATATAAAACATCTCCAACCAATGACCTTAAGCTCAAAATCATGCTACCATTAATTACGTAAGACTTTTTTGAGAGGGATGATGTTTGGAAATATCATATATAATGGGATTATTTATTTTATAAGGCAAACAAAATTATTTTCGAATAGCTTCTTAGTCAATAAATAAAAAAAAATAAAAAATCGGATATGATTCAGTTTTCTGACATCTGAGGTTTTTTTCTTTTTATTGACTTTTCGTTTTTTTTATTTTCTTACTAAAAAAATGACGAAGTTAATTTTTATCTCAGGCTTATGATGGTTAAAGCCTCACTTAGAGCCCAATATGTCGAAGGTAATTATTATTAGTATTATTATACCACCTTAAAGAATGTGTTGCGGAAGAGAGGCTAGTTGACACATGGTAAAGAAATCGTTTAAGATGGTTCGGGCATGTTGGGGGAATAAAGGATGAAGGACTAACGAAACAAGTGTATCAAGGTAATGTAAATGGCAGCGTCCCCAGAGGCAGGCCGCGGAAAGAATGTTTAGAATATGTTAATGAGAATGAGAAGCTAGAGAAGTATGCCAGGACAGAAAAGTATGGCGGAAAATAGTTAATAAGAAGAGTATCAGTAGAGTGAATGACGCCTGAAAAAAAGACCTTGGATACTAATGGACCCAAGTGGGGAACCTCACATGACGACTTTGAGAGGATCTTCACTTGGGGTGATTGCTAGAGAGATTAATCAGCAACCTGGGTCGGAGCAGTTTTGCGGAATAAACGTGTTATTTAAATAAATAACATGAGAATTCTAGATCAGCATAAAAACTCTATAACTCCTTCTTCACACTACTCCCTTCCCCACCGAGTGAGTCACGCCTAGCCCGAAAGGGAAACGACTTAACGATATAATAAAAAATAAAAAAACCAAATCCCTTTCGGGGTAGCGTGACTCACTCGTGTCAAAACGGGGATCAGAGAGTGCATATAAGAAAAGTGAGAAAAGGAAGTATCACTGTTCTGACCCAGGTCGCTGATCAATCTCTCTCTAGTATTCACCCCAGTAGAAGGGCTTCATAAAGTAATTATGTTGTGCTCTCCACTTGGGCCGATTAGTATCCAAGGCCTTTCGTTTCAGGCGACAATCACTCCACTGACACTCGTCATCATCCATTTCTTATAAACTATTTATCACCCCACGTTTTTTTCCTGTCATACTTCTCGAGCTTCCTTTACGCCCATGCATTTCCTTATGCCATTTTAGCGTAGAACCGCTTTAGTGTTCCCTGAAATCATCGAAATCTTCTTAAATCTCTCAAAATCCGTTCAAATTTTTTAACATTATTTGATATCCCGTGAAATATTTTGAAATCTTATGAAATCCTTCATATCCCTTGAAAGCTTCGAAATCCTATTAAATTTCCTAACATCCTTCATATTTTTATAATACAACACAATGAATATATATCAAGCTTATTATTTATAGAAAAAAGGTTACTGCCATTTGTTACTGCTTTTGTCAATTATTTTTAAAGAAATTGGGATGGTTTTAGAATATTCTAATTCGTAATTGTGTGTCATCTGGTCTTTTCATTTTTTCCTACATAAAGCACCTTTTGTTGAAATTTTTTTTAGGAATAAAGGAAGATATTATATTTTCGTTGAATATCCGTTGTTTTTTTTAACAAGTTTACATTTTTATAATTTTTAGTGATAAATTACGGCACATTAATTAAAAATCAGACTAGGTGGTAAGTGTGCCTAGGTGAAAAAGTTATATAAAAATTATATATAGTGGACGAAACACTGACATTTTTAATTTGTTTTACATAGAAAAGTTCATAAAACAAACGAAAAATATCATTGTCTTATTCACTATATCTAACGCGGGTAGAAATTATAAAGTGGTTCTTAAGGGGCCCTGTCTAGATTTCCTATTTTCTATCGAGGCCCTAGAGTGGCAATCTATTGAGGGCGCAAGCGAAAACGTCACGCTCAGCTAGCGCAGTTTCGGTAGGCAACCCAATAAGGGCCTATTAATAGGGTCATTATAGAATCTAGATAGTCCCTCACACACTCAGAAAAAAAACTTCTGAATCAATGAAATGTTGGTTTGAAGCATCAAACCGTGTTTTCGTGCTCGGTCAAATGCATATGCTATAAATTCCAAAGTATATGCTAATGTTTCTTATTTTGTTGATTCAAAAAAAAATATTATTAAATTATTAAGAAATTGATCATGCTTTAAATTCTGAAGTTTGATGCTATGGTTGCAATAGAACTGTAGTATCTGACAATCTCTCCTCAATTTTCTCGTACTTTTATGGACATTAAATTCATAACTATATACTTCGTACGTTATTCCAAAACTGAACTAATAGTTGAATTTGGTTAGAGAAGTCTTCTTACTTATAACAAAGAGAAACGCATTTTATTGAAATATCCGCAACTACCGTAATCGAACGCACCCACCGCACTCTTATAATTCGAAAGCCTGATCCCCATAGCTAAGTTTCCGAGCTCAGTACGGTATCATAATTACTTGACGGAATTTATCCGATACTTTCGAACTTTGGAAAAGAGTTTTTTCAAACTCGATTTGTCATACATTATTTTTAAACGTACTTAAATGATTTCAAATAAAATTAATATTTAAGAAAGATTCTTTTCAAATTTTTAAGAAACCAAAATTCATGGAAATGAACTTTAAAAAGAATAAGCACGATAGTTATTTTGAAACATCCCGGTCACTGTTTGGATCCTCATCAGTCAAAAAAAAAAAAAAAACATCCTCCTTTTACGAGAAACCCCTTCTTTTATTTTACGTATAATTGTTTTTTTTTACATTATTTGTATTGTTTTTTCTCAGACTTGATAAATTTTTGTTTCTTTGGCTGATTAGGGTCCAAACAGGGACCGAAACGTTTCAAAATAATTATCGTGCTTCTTCTTTCTTGAACCTCATTTCCATGACTTATTTCCATGACTTATTTCCATGACATATTTCCATGACATATATTGAAGCTTTATGAATGTGGTTTTTGTGACTATTTTCGATTTAAAAATGTATTTCCTCTTTCAAATTGAACGAGCTCTGAACTGTTTCGTGAAATGGGTAGGGTGGTCAAAAATTTCATGGCAAAATTTTTTTGCATTCTAGTGGGTAACAATCCTCCCATTTTATTCAAAATGCAGTCGGTAACGGCTCGGTCGGTAAGGTAGATCACCAACATGGATCCATAACCAAGTAGATAAGGTGGGTCCCTCTTTACCATGTATTTAGTTCAAGATGGAGACGGCAGATGACGCCACAGGTGTACAAGATATGTAGTTAAAGCTAGTTCCGGCATATGACGCCACTGTTTTAACAGTTATATAGTTCAAGCTGTGGCCGCAAGATAGTGCTCGGGGAAGGTGATTCCTTAGAGTTCTAGAAAGATCTAGAGGCTTTTCAAAGCTTCTAGGAATTTCTGTCCAATAGTACCATATATGTAATACTCCTTTATTGCCAACTGCCTATATATTGCAATAAGAGATTAGGGGAGGGGGTGGGAGGTTTCTCGAAGCTTCTAGGAAGTTCAACCTCAGATTACAATATATGTAATAATCGTGTATATTGCTAACTGTCTATACTTCGCATTAAGTGGTAAAAAAAGAAGTACAGACTTATATTTCTGTCTCACACAGCATTGAGTACAGTCTCATCATTATGCTGGAAAGGAGTAATGAACTTTATACATTTAATCTACAAACAAGTCTATTTTGCCTTTTTAAATCTTCCCGTGGTTACTGGCGCATGCGCAATGCTGTCAACCTACTCGGAGCTGAGCGAGCGAGAAATATATATCTACAGTCTATTATTTTCCAGAAATCTACAGTCTATTATTTTCCAGAAATCTCCATTTTTTGCTAGAAAACTCTATTTTTTGCCAGAAACCTCTCAGGCGGTTCGCAATATAAGAGTATGAAATTTATATAAATAGTGCCCATAAGTAAAAAGTTCATTTACCTAGCCTCGATCGAAATAATGGTGTGTAGACACATCTGCCAACAGGTCAGCAGCAAAGTCAAAAGATTAAAACAGATAGAGAGTACTATTCTTACAATTTATCGCTTTCTGTCTCTCTTATTCTTATGACTTTTCTGACAGATGGAACAGAGAGCGCGCGAAATTTGAAAATGCAACCCAGCGATATGTGTGTCTCCTGCGCTGAAATTTGATTCCATGCCTGAAGTTTGTCAAAGGTGTAAGGTAAATGCAGCTATTGGCGTCCGTGCACATATTTGCGTCCAAAACAGATCATAACCTCTGCAGAGCGGACGCAAATAGCGTCCTACCAATTCTGTCCCTATTTGCGATCTAACCATTGCGATCGTACCGGACGCTTTCATCTATTCTCCCAACTTGGGCTTCTTCTACTGTCTGGGATTCAAAACGGACCTGCCCAGCTGCGTAGTTAGCTTTTGCGCGCGGGAGGCTTCTTCAACGAGGCTGCCTCACTATACGCCAAGCACCGCATCGTCCCCAGGTGATGGTCTGTCCGGCGCTTTCCTTCTTTTGCGCCGCAGTAGCGCTGCGGTGTGTTTTCGCACGTTGCAGCTCAATAGCCCTCTTTGCCGCATCTCCAACAGGCCCTCGTACGGCCTGGGCCCTCACAGCTTGCTGCCGTATGGCCGAAGCCTAAGCAGCGGTAGCACCGTACCTTTTCCGTCTTCTTGTGCACTCGAAAGGGCAAGCAACCTACGTTCAGGTATCCTGTGCGCACCAGTTTCCTCCGCCAACTCTTCCGTCAGCTCCGCGAAAGCGCTCAAATTACCTCTGAAGGACTTTCTTGTGAGGCTGACCTTCACCTCACCTACAGTCTGTTACCGAAGCGGCTTCTTACGGCCACTTCAACCTCATCAGCATTGGTGGTTAGATCAAGGTCCAATACCTCGCCCTCAAGGCGGGGCACGAGCTCGCGCACCTTACCTTCCTCGCCCACCGCCTCCTTAATCGCTGCTGAAAATTCAGCTCTGCCTTTAATTGAAGAACTCAGTTCCACAAGGACCTCTCAATTTCTACTCTACCTGACTCCTCTGACTTTTAGGCCATGGGCGTCAGGCCTAAATTTTCGCTTGAGGTCCTTGAGGACCTCCGCGTAGCTCAGACCCTCGGTCGGTTTGATGAGACCTGCCTCGGGTCGTGGTCGCCTTTGTTGGGGTCGATGTTGCTACAGCCACATCGTGAGTCCTCCGCTTCTTAGTTTTAGGCTATGAAGAGCACGCCTCCACTGGACGCAGGGTGGCCTCCCTCTCTTTCTCTTCCTGTCGTCGAAAGTGGGAGCCACCTTCGGCTTCCTCTGTATGAGTAAAGTTTTGGCTGGTGCTCTTCGTAGGTCCCAACGCTCTCATCTGGGCAGCCTTTCCCACATTCTCGATGAGGTCCCTGTAGAGGCACTCACTCGTCATTGAGCGATCGCGGAGTCTGTCCATCAATCGCTCAGCCTCTTTTAGGCCTTCCCTAATTGGAAACTACATATTCGCCTTCGTGCTGCTGAAGTTCCGCATTTCTTTGATGTTCTCCTGTAGCTGCATGAGGAGATGATTCTGCTCCATGAGCATCTCCTCCATCTCCGATGCGTCCCTCCTATTCATCGTCTGCACATATTCCTCCACCACGTCCAAAAGTCCACCCAACTCCTCACACACACTTCTGTCCTTGTTTTTTTCATAATTCTCCATGCTGTTCCCACGAGTAGGTAGGGAAGTAAAAGTCCACCCACGCAGAGCCCCGCATGAGGGGTTAAACTGTGATACTCTAGGAGGCGACCTGGTATCCTCGAGACACCGTTTGGAACACCATACCCTGGTACCATACAGTCCTCGGCACGGTTGTTAACACCTTAACTTGGGTGGTTTTTTCTAGGTGTGTCCTTCACCCAGATAGTTTTTCTCCGCCCCCAGTATTTGATTTCCTCGTACCATCTATTTTCCTCGTACCAATAATAATAAAAGAACAGAGGACGTTGATGAAGATGAGAAGACATAATTTATCACTGCTGTTGATGATGATCATGAGGATGTTGATGGCGATGAGAAGGCATAATTTATAACTGCTGCTGATGATGATCATGAGGAACATGATAAAGAAGAGGATTTAAGACAGCTGCATACAACAATGGTTGAAGAAGATGGCTGAAAATTATCAGTGGCTCACCAACAAGTTCCTCAGGGTGCTTAGTCGGAATCGAAAACACTATTTGGATAAGGTGTACGGTGTACGAAGAGTAGGTCATGCTCTGATTATTGGTGATACACATCTCCATTTTGGTAATCAATTCATCTACGTGGGTGATAAAACGTACTTGTAAACTATTGGCCTTCTCGAATTATTATTTAGATAAGCATCAGAGGAGTCTTGCATAAGCTCGAGCGACCTGAATAACTATAAACAAAACCTCATCAAGACAAACGCTCACGAGAAGCATTACAGTCCCTCCGAAACTATTCGTATTAGCAATAGTACTGAGTATAAGAAAATTATTGAGAAATTGTTTCCATGCAAAAGATACTCTAAGGGTGGTGGTTCTCTATCCCAAGGTGAGGTATTGAGAAAAAGCGTAGCCACAAACTATCCCTTCTATGACGAGCCTATGGCTCTCATTGATTGCCTTAGTTTTCTCCTGATAATGAGATATTTAATTATTGATAGAGGACACTGCTATACTTTTAGTACTCTTGCATCAAAATATCTTTGTTTCAATCATTCCTTCAACTAATTAAACCCCCACCCCATCCACCACAACCGCCACTACCACTACCACATTCACAACCACCACATTAAACAGAACTACCAACACCACCACCATAAGTATCGTGAACACTAGATATAATATAGATATTGAATATAGATATTGAACAGAATTGCGCCGAGTCGCAGGTAGAGGTAAAAGGACCTGCGCACGGTGAGCGGCAATCACTCAGGCGTGAATCAACAAAAGCTTTTTCTATCTGGGTAATTCCTCCAGCCACAAAACCGGCCCAGACTCAGAAGGTATACAGCCATCCAGACAAGACAGTTCGCAAAATGCATTTTCGAAAGGTCATCCGGTTGACCAGAATACAATTTTTAACCTTTAAAAAATGTGGGCAAATTATTTTTTCTCCTTTTTAAGGTTTTAATCTTGTACACATTTAAATTTTCCGCCAATGTTTAATTACCCACAAATTTAACTGAGTATATGGTGGTGCCATCTGTTACCAGTGAGCAGTTATCGACTGTAGTATCCTAGCACAGATATGAACTATTACATAATTTTATTTCTTTTTTCTAATTTATACAGCCATCCAGACAAGAAACGTTGCACATAAATTCTCAACGGCACACCCGGTTGAGTGGCCTAAAATATTTTAACCTTTAAAACACGTGGACGAATTATTTTTTTATAGTTTTAATCTTGTTCCCATTTAAATTTCCACCCAATTCACTAGGAATTAGTCATGATATTGCTAAAATTTGTAATCCAATGATATTTAAAATCAGAATGAATTGTATCTTTATGTTTGTTTATATTGAATGGTATCTGAGGAATATTATTAATCTTGAAATTTTGAAGCTTTTTTCCAATCTTTCTTTAGCATTTGCATTTCCTCTTGTGCTATTTAATTGATTTTCTAAAATGTTCTTATATACATTGTTAGGTAATAAGTTTCATACATTTATTTTGAAATTATTGAGGTTTTGCTTTAAAAAATTTAAATGTATATTTAAATCTTTAATTTCATCATTCAGTAAACGACGTTCGAGAGAATCTAAAATGAAATTATCATGATTTTTGGCACTATGGCTAAAAAATGGTATTTTTGTAACATTTTTATTAGCATGAGTAATCTTCTTCAGTAATAAATTATGATGTTAAAAATCGTTTGAAATATTAATACTCGATCAATGATATAAATAAACTTCTATGCTAAAAATATAATTATATCAAACATTTAAAATAGTAAGAATAGAAAGATGTTGGATATACTATAACAAATGATTAAATCATTGAGTGAGAGGGTAAAAATGACGTATCTAAGACCAAGGGACCCCGAAAAGACTCTAAGAACTAAGAACCTTTAAGACCCTAAAAATTTATTTCAGAAACTCAAAAAACTTATTTTTCCCCATAAATTTTGCATGGGAATCTTCACGTCAAAACCGGAACCTGTCTAAAAAAAAAGGATGGAATTTCTTTTTTTCGGATTTGCAATGAAATGGAGGGGAGTCGTTTCCCTCTAAAAAAACAAGCATTTTTGAGCCACCCTATTCTAGGGTGGTCCATGCATGCTGATTAATATGGTGTAAGGAATGAAAACATAACTTTGAATTTATCACATTTCATGTACTACGGGATAGGCACAATTAATTCAAGATGACGGCACCAGTAATCCGAGCATAAAGCACACAAGTACGCACAAGCCACTTTTGCGCGGGGAAGGTATCGGACACCACAACGCAACTTCCGTAATCCCTTTCTTCTCTATCGTAGTGAGGAGAGAAACTGGCGATCTGTGGTCGACGACCTGCTAACGTAGATCTCGGGATTTGTCCACCTCGATCGCGAATTTTCGGGCCTCACACCTTCCGGCAGGGTATACGACCTTAAAAATATTTATATGGATCCATAAGGAGTTCCTGCTCGTCTAAGTCTAAGACTATGCAGTCGTCATCTTCTGAATCCGAATTGAGTTCATTTTCTTACTCATTTTGAGTATCCTCCTCCTCATTATTGTTTGTCTCTCCTTCGTCTCTATTTTGCTTCTCTTCCCTGGCAGAAATAATAATTCTAACTATTTCAAAAAATTCGAAATGAACCTTATTCCAACTTGTTCTTTTATATCGCTTTTTATCCCTATTTGGTGCCATGTGCCCTGCCTTGCTGATTTCGTCCCTGTCCAAGCAGTATTCATCAAGGAATAGGTATAGCCCTTTCGGTATTTTTCCACTACAGAATCTACACTTCCATGAATCCATAGTCTGCATCCTGAAACAATAAGAAAAAAGACCTATTCGGCCAAACCCAAGATCAACAAACAAATTTAAAAATAGTAGTCTAAAGTTTGCTGCCCTTTCCTTATGTAGGATTGTCTTTGGTTTTCGGTTAACTTTTTTTAAAGCAATTCTTATTTTTTATTTTAATAAATAAACGATTTATTTTTGTCCCTTCTTCTTAAAAAAAACTACTGATGTTACCTGACACCAATCGTTAAATGATTTATTTATTTCTGTTTTATATATTCTGTTTTTACCTAATATAGTCTAAATTATAATTGCCAAAGAAATATTTGAAACGCCTCATCTTGCTTTCTAGTGTTGTTGCACTTCTGAAGACCTGAAATCAAAAAATTAACCTAACGTTCCTTATTATAGGTTGTGATAGTATAATCAATAGTTACACTGAAACTCTTTTTCTTAATTTATTTTATTTCCATTTTTTTATCTCTTTTACAAAAGTCTTATTATTTTTATTTCATTCTCATTCTTTTTCTTTATTCCCTTTTTCCTTTTAAGAATACTTCGACCTCTTCTCTCCTTTTCTGTTTTATCTTTGCCGATTCATTTTCAATACTCTGTTTCTCGTCGTCCGTCATGTCCTAAGTTGTCAATTTAATTTTTCCATGCATTCTTTGTCTTTCGAATTCCTGTTCTATCTCTTATCTTTTGTATTTTTCTTCCCTTTCTTTTCCATTTCATCTAATAGATCGGCTTTTTTTTTAAATTTTCTCCTTTTCCGTTTTAATCATTTCTTCTGTTCTTCTTTTTTCTACTTCTTCCTTTTCCCTCTGTAGTTTTTCCTTATATCTGTTGATTCTGAGGTCTACTTCTGGTTTTTCTTCTTTTTGTTCGTTAATTGCTTCTTCATGTTCGGTCAACCAGTCTTTTTTAATGATTTTTTCTATTGATTGCGTCTTTGATTTATTTTTATCCCTTATTTCTTTCTGTTCTCCCTCTTTAGTTCTCGCTTCTTCTTGCTTAATTTTCATTCTTTCTTCTTCCCGTCTTTCATTTTCTTTTAAGAGGTTTAGAATTTTCTTAATCCTTGCTTCTTCTTCTTTCAGCATTATTTCCTCCTTTTCTTCTTTAATTTAGCTTCTTCTTCTTTAAGTTTATCGCTTTCCTTTAGTAGTTTTTTTTCTCCTCCTCCTTAATTTTTGCTTCTTGCTCCTTCTTCCTTTTTTCTTCCTCTTTCTTACCATGATCTTCTTCTCTCAACAAATTTATTATTTTCTGTAAATTAAAAAATTTCGTCCTCTTTCTTTCTAAATGTTTCGCCATTATTAGTACTTCTTTCATTCCTTCCAATATCTCTTGTTTCAAGGTTTCTAAATCTTCCTTCATCTTTTTTCTGTTTTCTTTTATTGCCCTTTCCAACTGATCTTCCATTTGAAGCTTCCTCCTTTCTTCTTCGATCCTACGGCTTTCCTGCTTTTCCAGAATTTCTGCCATTTCCTGTAATATGAAAAACATATCTGTCCTAATTTGTCTTTAAATAAACATTCTTATTCGTAAAAATAAGAAGCTTTCGTCTTATTAATGCTGTGTTTGACTTATCTAATTTAACTACTCCTTATTATTCTAACGTTTGTTACTGTTCTAGGTAAACTTTTTCAAATCATTCACGTTCCAATTTCCTATTGCGTTTCCACGAATTTTCTCTACTTCATACACTGTCGGTGACAATTTCGCGGTAATTTTGTAGGGAACATCAAACTCTTTATTTAATTTCCTAGCTATTTTACTGTCTTTATTACAAAGGGTTTTATCTCTTTTTAAAACCAAATCGCGTACCTCAAATTCGAAAGTTCTTCTACGCAAATTATATTGACCTGCCTGTGTATTACTTGCTGCGTCTAAATTTTTCTGGACTTCTTCTTTAACTATTTGCAACTTTCGTAACATATCACTCCATTTATCAGTTTCTTCAAACTCTATTTCATTTAAATTTTCTAAATCTCTTTTCAAATTTTTCTTTTCATTATGGTCTTTATTTAAGTAAGCTCTAATCGTAGTCTTTATCGATCTATTGTATCTTTCAGTGGGGTTCGCCCGTGGTTAATATTTTGGTGCAGTAAGAAGTCTAATGCCGAATTTTTGGGCGAGTTCCCTAATCGTTTTATTAGTGAACTCGGTACCATTATCCGACAATAAAAATCTAGGTGTTCCCCATTTAGAAATGATATTTTCGTGGATCTCTCTCTCAATTGTTGGGCAATTTGCCTTTTTTATTGGAAAGATTTCCACCCATTTTGTAAACAAATCGACAAATACTAGGATATATTTGTTTCTTGGTTTTGAACTTGGAAGAGGTCCCATGACATCAGTTGCGACCATTGTCCAAGGTTCCTCAATCATTCTCTTACCCATTAGTCCTATTTTTTTCATTGCTTGATTTCGTTTTCAAACAAGTTCCCCATTTTGAATGTATCTTAGGATTCCTGAGTACATTCCGGGCCGGAAATAATTTTCCGAAATTCTAGCATATGTTTTTTATATCCCTTGATGACCAGATTGTTTGCTGTCATGGCATCTGGAACCAAATTTATATTACCCTTTCTATACAATATTTCATAATCGTATTCAATTAGTTCCAGAGCCCATATTGCTAAACGACCTGTCGGGTTTTTTAAATTATGTAGCCATTTCAACGCGATGTAATCTGTTACCACCTTGAATTTATACCCCTTCAAATAAGGTCTAAATTTTCTAATTGCCCAAACCACGGCCATGCACTCTTTCTCTGACGCAGTATTTTCGCTCTGCTTCACTTAAGCCTCTACTGGCATATGCTATCACATTTTGTTCCCCTTCGATTATTTGTGTGAGTACATCTCCCAATCCTGTATCACTCGCATCGGTTTCTAACTGGAAATGGTATCTGAAGTCAGGACAAGTCAGGATAGGAGCTGTCGTTAACAGTTTCTTTATCATTTCCATGGCTTTTTTCTGTTCTTCTGTCCATTCCCAGTTTTACCTTTTTTCTGTAGCCTATTCAAAGGTTCCATGATCTCTGAAAAATGTGGAATAAATCGTCTGTACCACGAAGCCATTCCTATTATGCGCTGTAGTTGCTTAATTGTTTTCGGACGCGGGAAATTTAAAATTGGTTTTATTTTGTCCTCATCAATTTGTAGGCCTTTATTATTTACTACAAATCCTAAGTATTTAATTTCTGAATACCCAAATTCACACTTATCCGGGCTGATGATTAAATTGGCTTCATTCAATCTATTGAAAACTAGGTTTAAATAGTGCATATGCTCTTCAAAGGTTTCTGAAACTATCACTATGTCATCCAGGTAACAAAAAACTTTTGGCTTTAAATCGGGAGTAATTATTTTGTCCATGAGACGTTGAAATGTCGCTGGTGCATTGCACACACCAAACGGCATTCTAGTGATCTGAAACATACCTTTCCCTGGAACTACGAACGCTGTAATTTCTCGAGAATTTAAATCTAAGGGTATTTGATTGTAAGCCGAGTGTAGGTCTATTTTCGAAATATATTTTGCCGATCGTAAACTGTCCAAAATTTTTGCCATTATCGGCACCGGATATAGACCTTTTTTAGTGACATTATTAACTTTTCGGAAATCTAGACAAAATCTATATTTCCCATTAGGTTTTTTTATTCATTACCACCGGATTTGACCAATCACTGCTACACGGTTATATTGTTCCTTCTTCTAGCATTCTATCAATTTCTTCGCACATTGTTTCTCTTATTTTAGGTGATACATGATAGTATCTTTGTTTGATAGGATCATGTCCCTGAGCATGAATTTTGTATTCTGTTAATCTTGTTGCCTTTAATTTTTTGCTCATTTCTGGAATTCTCACTTTCAATAATCTATTCATTTCTTCTTGTTCCGATTCCGTAAGTTCCATTATACCTCCGCATTTTTCTGATGCGAAGAGTATTGGTTTCCTAGCTTTTACTGGTTTTCCTATTATATTATTATTAATAATAGCACTATTTTTAAAATTTATCTAATTAATTCTCTTTTGCGTTTGCATACTTTGCACTACCGATTGAGAATCCCTGTACTTTATTTTATTTTCCGTGACCCCGTTCGTATTATTTTTATTAAAATTGCTTTTTTCTTTAACATTCTTATTATTATAAATTCTTGAATTAAAGTTTTTCTGGAGTTTATTTCTTGATTTATTTGATTATTATATTAGCCTCTCCATCTTGGGTATGTTCAAATTCCTTTACAAAATTGTCTAATTCTTCAAAGTTTTCAAAATAATTTCTCTTAATATATAATTGGTATTCTAGTCTTAAATTTTCATATTTTCTTCTTATATCCCATTCTAGGCTTTTTCCGGGATGTAATTTTGCAAATAATTTTCTAACTTCTGTTAAATATGATTGTATATCTTGATCTTACTTTTGCTAACAGAATTTAAATTTATTTCTAATTTATTCCGAAAATTTCTCGTCCATATAAACTTAAAAAAATCTTTTTTGAAATCACTTAATGTATTCCAATTGTGTCTCGTGACAAGGCACCACTCAAGAGCTTCTTCCGTTAATAATGCGTCTCAATTTTCGAGAATTCCGAATGGGAAATGTGTTACTGGAATATTAGTTTCATTTTGGGTTGGTATATTTCTAAATTGTGTTGGCCTAGAATCTGGCCATCTACTATTATCTATAAATTTACTGTTTTCTGTAGAAATAGATCTTCTTTGTGATCTACGTGAGCCTACCTTTATTTTCTCACTGTCGTCTTCGTCAGAGTCAGTAATCTCTGTTTGGTTTCTACTATCTACCCCTCTCTATTTTTCTTGACACCTGTCAACCGACCGTGAACCATAGACGTCAAATTTACTGTTCCCGATTTTTCCAATTTCAATCTGTCGATCGCAATTTTAGGCTCAGGCCAACTGTATCCACTTTATATTCTTTCCCTACTCTGAATGTCTGTATTGGGATTTTTTCTACTTATATTTTTTTCTGCCCCAAAGTGAACTGGTTGATGTGCACTTCGTTCGTAATTAGTTTTGTGCTTT
>JAWWLR010000158.1:86981256-86998821 GCA_035041075.1 Acraspis erinacei | reverse complement strand
TTGGACCTTTAATTTTAGTTTCCGGAAGGCTAAGGCGCATAGAGCACGTTGCGATAAGTGAGTCGAAATCAAATACACGGCATAAGCAATCTCTCACCTCATCTCTGCTATAAGCTAACTTTTCCGGCCTGGCACGATATTTTTAATGGCCACCATGTTTGGATGGGGGGGGGGGTGATATATATATATAGATGATGACATAAATATAGAATATATTAGCAAAAAGTCTCTTACCTCAGTGTCGATTTTCCTATATTCAACGTCGTCTTCATCCACCTCGAAGTACAATTCGGAAGATGTGATAGACATCACACCATGTGCGACGATTCCAGGCGCGATAAGTTTGGCCTTTGTGGTGATATTTACTGGGCCTAAAAATACGAAGATAAAAATAAATTTGTATACCATTGGAAAGATAACCATAAGTTAAAAAAAAAGTTAATTATACAAGCAGTTAAAAAAATTAACTAACCTTTATCGCAAATTAATATCTGTAATATATTAAACAAAAGCTATGGCTTTCGAACAGCGAATCAATGCGACAGACGGATCAAAATGTCTAAGTAGTAACGCAGTTTAAGAACAGCCTAATCAGCTTACAAATTTTGTAAGTTTTTTATAAACACCACTTTTCAAACTTATCTAAAGGTTCTTTACCAAAATTGTATTTTATTCTTTTTGAGTATCTACAATTAAACTATTATTTTTGTTGCTTTTAATTGTTTAAATTCTAGTTTTAAACGCTTTTCAATTAATTTTGGTGAGTGATGATTAAAAAAAAAATATTTCGAATGATATTCAAATTTTCTTTATGAAACGACACATTATGAACTTTTTCTATGCCAATTAATACAAATATTTTTATTTTTAAGTTTAATTAATTCTATGCTTAAAAACTTGATTTTATTTTTTTTATGATACGCAAGTGAAAAGTTTTAATCTATGGAAATACTAATTTTTTATCCTACAATTTTCCATTAAATATGAAACGAGTTGAGTTTATAATCAAATCTATCGCTCTCAGAAACTAATTCAAAAGGTATGTATACTCAGAACCGAATCTTGAGTATTAATATATTTACATCTCATATCATTTCTCAGAAGTAATTTATTTAGCCATTTATCAAACATTGTAAATGTACTATTTTTTAAAGGGATTTTTATTTTCTTTTTCATGTAATGCATTTGGTTGTAGTCTTCAGTCACATCTCATGAGAAGAACATCCTCGTTTCCTAATTGATTCGTTCTTTTTCTTTATTCGTTTTAGTGTTTCGTAGCCTCGGACAGAAGCTTTTATATTTTGTATCGGGTGTACGTCCCGCCATCAGTCCGTCATAGTTTCTCCCAGGAGGGGAAATTAGGGAAGGGGAAGTGTGGGGTTGGGAGTTAGGAGAATCGATGGAAAATTAGGAGTGGAGAGGTACAGAAAAAAAGTGGTGCGAAAATAAGGTGAAATGTGAAGAAGGGTGGCAGGAAAAATGAGGGGAGGGAAAGCATACGAAGCAACGAAATATGAGGTAGGGAAATGCTTTAAAGTGATGGAGGGCAAAGAGTTTGGACGATTTAATTAACATCTTAATAGGCTACGAAACTTTTTTTTAGGGGCGCCTACTTTGACTAATTTTTTGTTGTTGTATCGAGACACTTAAGAGTGTCTTGTCCAAATTTTATTGTTGGATTCTTTGTTTTTTTAATTTCCAAGAATTTCCGATTTGAATTTTATTATTGGACGTGAAAGAATATAACTTTTTAATTTATGCTGACTTTAATTTTGTAAATTTTCATTCATTATGATTATTCCTACCAGCGAGGTCGTTATCCAAGTCCCTGTCGTCGACTAAGAGTTCGTTGTCATCCATAAGGTCTGCAGATTGCAACTGTTGCTGGTATACGCGCGAGGCTGCGAGGTGCGCGTGAAACTCTTCACGAGCTTGAAGAATAGCGTCCTCCGGAGCACCATGTTCCAGGGCAGCTTTCAATGTAGCCTCAGGATGACTTGAACCCAGATGATTGTGAACGAAACGCCTTCGTCGACGAGTATCGTCCTCCCATGTATCTAATTTCCAGTATTCTGTCAACCTAAATTTGCAATTCATTATCATAAATCAAATAGAGTCAGCGCATTAGAATTTGTTTTTTACTTAGTAAACAGATACACATATTTTATTTTAAAATAAAACATAAAATTTTTATGAAGAAAGCCTAATCTTCTTTTTAAATACCATATCCAATCGAAGCAGTAATTAATTTCCATTGTCAGCCAACAATTTTTAGAATGTTGTTTCAATCACTGCCTAATTTAGTGAGCAATGCTTTATTTCTTATTCAGAAGGTTCAGCAGGATAATTAAAAAACCATTGAGTTAAAGCGAGGGAGCACCTTGATATTTTGTCTACATCAGGAGAAAAGATTACTGAATAGAATTAGAGCAAATTGAAGTATATTATTGGTGCTCCCTAAACAGCGTCAAAGCTTAAATAGGGAATATCTTAAATTAATAGAGAGAAGGGATTTTAAGCATAGGCCTCGGAATTCCTCTAGGTTTTCTCTATAATTTGACAATTTGTTTTATTGTTTAAACTTTACTCAATATATGTATATTATATATTTGAGTAACATTAAAGAATAAAGACATCCCTCACAGCATGAGATATAAGGGAGATATCCCATTCATCTCCAAGGATATCCTAGGAATATGAGGATGAGATCCTACAGAGTGGAAATCTCGATATCCACGGAATTCCCAAACGATAACCCAGAATATTCTGAGGATATCCCATTAATGTCCCCATTTTATATCTCAAAAATGCCCTCAATATATGCAAATTCTATAATTTGGTATATTCCTAGAAATGCTGATATAATTATATATATATATATATATATATATATATATATATATTCAATCGTGTAAATTAAATAACTCATCACTTAACAATATTCGGTATTTTCTCCTAGATTCATTTCTCAATTCACTACCAGGTAGATTCCATCATGGCTCTGTGTGCGCGAATACCATCGCGTAATAATAAGTGACTCAAATATTCTTGCTGAATTATAAGCTGCTCTCATTAATATTACGTAACCCAATGCGATACATATTAATTTGATTTTTTTACCGGTAAAAACTGAGTTTTCCGCTGCTAAAAAATAATTTTTGGTAATATTTTTTTTAATTATACTGAGATAAGATTCGGAAGACACCTTATATTTAAGATTTGTATAAAGTTGATTTTTCTCAAACGGATTTTCATGAATCTTTATGTTTTTAGACATGATGCATATTCTAATTAAATGCATTCTAGAAGTATGTGATTCCATTTTCAAACATTTATATATCCCTCACAGGGTATTCCGTGGATATCCTACAGGGCGGAAATTTTGATACCCTTGGAGTGTTATATTTTTAGATGTTTTTAAAAACATGCCTCTCATCAAGGATCGAGGAAAGCTTCTGTAGCAGGACAAATTTTAAATCAGCTCTTATTGAAATTCATCGACATTTGCAGTATCTTCGCCAAGAAATGGTTTCCTCTTCTTTCCATTTCAAATTAGTTTCCAATAAAACGAATTATTTAATGCTTCGTCGTTTGAAAAAATACTTCGAAGAAAAGGAACAAGGATCATTGACAATTAAAAATATAACATACAAAAATACACAACTTATTAGCTTATAGCTTCTTCCACTGTTTACACTTTTACTATACCTTAGTAACGATTTTTCGCCAATATCAAATCTCTTTTTTGGCAAAAACAACTTTAAGAACATCTGCCCGCCGAGCGGGTGTATTCTCATCGCGAGCTGCGCGCATGGCTCGCAAGTTTGAATGCGCCTGGGACGCACGACTTCTGGTTCTTGCGCTTCGCGCTCAATAATATATGTATCTTGCACTTTGCGTTTCATAATGTATTTAATATAATATACGCGCTCGGTTTGTACGCAGGCCTTTTAAAATTAAATGTCAAAGTATCCACAACTGACATTTGGTGATTGAAAATTCTTTTTTGTTAAAGCTCCTTCGGCTTTAACGAACACATTCTTATCACGTATCTCTTGCTTCACACTCGATTTTTTCGAAAAGGAAAACTTTTCTGAATTATGTTCAACCTTATTATATCAAATATATATTATATTTAATCCTGTACCTCGGGCTGGGGCTGCTTATTCAGATATTGGAAAATAAAGTACAAATTTTATTCTTAATGATTACTTTAATATTTTTTTCTTATTTTGCACTAATTTTTATTCTCAACTTTTCCGAAAAACGTATAATTTCAATAGAATATTATTACCATTCGTGATATAAATTGGCATTGAAACATACGTATTTTCATGGTCTTTTTTCGATTTAAACTAAAAATATACGCACCCTAGCATAAAGTGGTTCTAAGCAAATTTTTAAATATAATTTAGGCGAAAATGTTTGTTAAATAAAATATTATTGTAGCTTGTGTCCCTATTCCAAAAAGTATATTTTTTATTTTAATATACTTTAATAATGAAAATTTTATGACAAATGTATAAATACAGTTGACCCTCTCAATAGTTCGCCTCTCGGGGCGGTAGGGAACATTTTTCTCAGAAGCGCGCTACCCCCCACCAATGTCGTCCGAACCACGAGACTTTTGCATGCTCTGCCTCTCAATGAGGCGCTTTTCGCTGCATATAATATAAGTGGCACGATGCGAGCCATATACATTGGAGTTGTCCAAAAATGTATTAAAATTTTGTTTACTCTAGAGTAAAACTATTTTGGATTATCGAAAAATTGAACTCATATTTCGCGGTTTGATCGAAAAGTGCCAAGTTTTTTAGGGATTGATGAGGAGTATCTGCGAAATCAAACCATACACTGTAAAAAAATGCTCTGTTATTGTGCATCGTACTACGTTGTAAACTAATTGACCCATATAATAGGTAGTGAATTTACATGAGTCTGCGTGAATGAACGAGACTTTCGTCGAAAAACGAACGCCGATGAGAAAAGCACTGCGCAAAACGTCAAATTGTCTTGGCGCAAAACGTCAAAACACTAGGAATTTCAGCCAATGATATTCTCACCGTAATCCACAGAAACACTACTATTTGCTGATATGTCAGGTGATTTAAAGTTTTGCATTTTTGCGTAAAGACTGACACTGCCATGGGACGCCACCCTGAAGAAAAACCACCGTAAAAAAGTCGTAATCCCGTGCTTACTGCTACTGTTGGTCGCTCGAAAGTCGACTGCTCGCGACTTCGGGGTTTTCCGCGATTTATCGTTTAGGCCTGAAACGAGACTCCATCACTGGCAATAACATACTGCATATAATTTTGCTCTCTATCAAGCACTTCTACATTCCGTCAACTTAAATTACACAGAAACATGTGAAATGCGGTGTTATTGGTAAATTCACCGCCTCATGTAAATGCAATGCTCTATGTATCTTTACGACGTATAATATAGGTAATAGCTGTTTGTGATAGAAGTGCGCAAAATAGGCGATTGCCGAAGAGTGTGAAACTTGCAGCATGAGCCGAGACACGTTCCGAGACACACACATTTTTTAAAGAATATTTTTATTTTTCCGGGGTGCAAAGTTACGTATCTCTGAAGTGCGCATGCGCGTCCATTGCGTCTCTTCGCAAAGTAGACATGTTTCAAAGTGCGCATGCGCCATTATCATTCCCGCACAGTCTGTTGGATTAAAATACTTTGCATATGGTTTAGAGGCATGGAAGTCCTCACTTTCGAGGTGGGTGTTGCAAAAAATAGTTTCCAGTGTAATACGCTTCAATTTTACACTTTATCTATCAAAGTACCACGGCCACTGCTATATCGCAATGTTCAGTTCAGTGCAATTATGGGATATTGTTAATTAATATTAAGGTCTCGTTAATTTACTACTTTATTCACAGTTAATTTCATAAAGTCTGATAGTTTAAATTGCGGTCGAATGTAATTTTCAGCATAACTTTTTTTACAGTGTACTAATAACTTTCATTTTTACCTTGTATTGCTCCTCAAAAAATTTAATTTTTTATTTTTAATGTTAATTTTTACGATTAACGCGACAACTACGCGTTCTATAAAAAAATTATTATTAATAAATCTGTTATAAATTAGATTTCCGTTTTCAATGATATAAGTCTGGATAATGAGTGGGGCAGAAATGGCTTGAGCAAGTAATTAATTTAATAGTAAAAGTTTATTAATATTGATAAAAAAAATAAATTACATAAAGTTCAATAGCGCGGAAATCCCGAACAGGTTGTGAGGCTATGGAGGCTCCGACAAACGGAACATCACGTTTATAATCTATTTCACGAAGACGTGTCACTTCGAAACTCACGCTTTGCCATCCACTAGTCTTGACGACAATAATTATTAACATTCACACGAACCAACAAGGAAGACTCCTTCTCGCCAAAAGCTAGCCATTTGCTTTTCGCAGCACACTGCCCAAGCTCTCGTGTTCATATTCCACAAACTACTCCTCGCGTCCCTTGTTTCCTGGCATCCAATATATTCTTACGCATGCGCATTTAAAATTCTAGAACATTCTATGTAAGAGTAATAATAATAATATAAAAGTTAGAGTTAAATTTTAATTTATAACAGGAAGTAGTTTATTCATTTTTGACGTTTGTGGGTCAAAGTCTGAGTCTGATTTTAAGTTTGAAGTATATTGAATTTTTACGTGCGGTGTAAGATGTTCTTGTTTTAATTAAATTTCTTTAAATTGTTGCTGTCGAAATAGATTTGAGTCGTTAAAAAAATTTTCTTTATTTAAAATATCTTTCTGTGTATTATCAATTATTGTTGAATTTGCTCTATTTTGGCCTTCGCTATATATATTAACATTTGTGAGAGTTACGTCACTTAATGTATTGTTTTCTAAAGTTTCGTTTTGAAAATGTTTTGAATTTGAGGCAAAAATTAAAGTTTTATCTTCGAAACTTGAATTAATTAGGGAATTTTTACTTGAACTTAGAGCTTCAAAAGTGACTTCTGACGTATCAATAGTACCAGGTGTGCTAACTATTGAATTGTTTGGAACTTCTGTTTCTATTTCAGGTTTTGAATGTTTTCGATTATTTATTGGAAGCTGTTGATTATTCGCGATTATTTTTGCTAGTTCAGGATTTTGCAAAGCTTGAAGGCGAGTTCTTGGCTTATCTAATTTAGAATTTTGGCCCGACATTTATATTTCTTATTATGCAAATAAGTAGAATTTAATTTGTTCAAAAATTACAAATTATAAACCATTTTTCAAGAAATTATATGCTAGGGGTACAGGGAATAAAATATATATGGTACAAGGCATAAATATAAATGGTGCAGGTTATAAATACAAGTGCTATAAATTCAGATATAAATGGTATAAGAGCAGTTCTTAAAATTAACAGACTTTTTGCATTCCTTTGAGTTCCATGTGCTTTTTTTGTATTTCAAAGTAAATATTTAAAATATAAATTTAATTTTTCTAATTAAAATAAAAATGTTGAATAAGTTTTAATATTTAATTTCAAAATGCTGGAAAAAAATTTTTTGCATAAATTTTTAAAGTTGAAAAAATTTTGGTAGTTATCCTTTTTTTCGGTAGTTTTTAGTTTCCGCGGCCGATGCACCAAATTAATAACGAGGTATGTTACGTCCTGAAAGGAAGAAAATTACCTGGTTAAAAATAAATATTTAAAAAGGTTTCTCGTTTTTGAACGAAATCTAGGATTTTGAAACAGGGATGAGAATAACTTCCGAAGGTTAACATAACTACGGACTATCCTACAAATAATTTGAAATACAATTGTACACACAATATTTAAAAGTTTATTATATTTAAGACATTACAAGTTTAAAGAGAGATTGGTGATTTAAAAAAAATGAAAAGGATTATGTTTCATTTTATTTGAATTTTTAATATGATTCTAAATTCGACGTGCACGTGCCGCTCACAGGAACCATTAACTTCTTATTCCACATCTCCACCTTAAAAGAAGGAAGATCTTTGAGTTTATATTAAAATGTATAAATGTTTCGACTTTTAAACTCAATATTTGACACTTACCAATTTATTTTCAGAATTTCTCTTAGTAAATGTTGGAAATCTCTGAATATCCAAGAATCCCTTCAAAAACTAGTTTTCCTATTCTCCTTGGCTCGGCAGGATGCAGGTACTCTGCTGGTGGTTCTGGTAGCACAGGTTGGCGTTGATTGTCCTTCCGCCGATTGACCGTGGCGATGGTTGACAATGGTCTTGTCGAAAGAGTTTGGAAGTTCGCAGGTAGCCTCGGAACTCGCCCTGGTATTCGGGGTGATGATGGTTGACAATGGTATTGTCAAAAGGATCTTTTGAGTTTAGTTTCACTTATTTAAAGGGATTTGAAATTCTACTCGACTTCGGTTCGATTGAATTTCCGAAGCACAACACTGATTTTATCTTTATGTTTTAAATTTGTATTTCGATCAGTTGGAAAGAGTTTCCAAATAACCGGTGTCTTTCAGAAAGTTTTGCCGTATTAACTTTTAATTTCTCTAAGGCAGAGCTTCCGTCCGATTTAAAGCTTGAAGATAGATTAAGACTTCGATATACTTTTGAGCAAAGCTTACGCCCGATCTGAATATGGAAGAGAGACAAATGTTTGATTCGGATCCTGAGTTTATATATGCTAGATTCCATTGTGATCAGAAGCAAAAACTTGATGGCGAGGGGAATCAACAATTGAAATCAATTGATTTCTATAGATATCCAGGTGTCAATATCTGAAGGCGTAGAACCAGGGGTGCAATTTCTTGATTCTGAGGAACTGGTCATTGTGCCACCCTGTTTAATGTTTCGTAGCTGACTTTTATGAGCAGCGGCCGAAGATTTGTAGATGAGGAATCATTGTATTTTGGCGGTGTATGGAAAGTCAAGATGTACAAACCTCGTAGTTTGTACAGCGAGGTTTAAGATATTGATTTTAACATATTGGATAATATTAAATATGCATGAGTTTGTGCGTATATATATAAATAATATAGTATAATATAGTTATAACATAGTTATAATACGTCACAGGATGTGAAAATTAAGTGCTCGAGGTTCTAGAGAATGCGACATTAAATTAACATGATTTTTTGCACTGTCGCTAAAAAATTGTGAATTTC
This sequence comes from Acraspis erinacei, assembly GCA_035041075.1. Classification (NCBI taxonomy): domain Eukaryota; kingdom Metazoa; phylum Arthropoda; class Insecta; order Hymenoptera; family Cynipidae; genus Acraspis; species Acraspis erinacei. The sequence goes on along the minus strand of JAWWLR010000158.1, from coordinate 86,989,689 downwards.
TAACATTTTTAGTAGCACTACTAATATTCTTTGGTAAGAAATTGTCACTGCAGCAATTAACAAAAATAATGATCTATTAATAATTATTTTATATATTCAATCTTTAATAATCTTCTTGTTGAAATGACTGTGTATGATGTGATATGTATGAGTTTTATAATAATTAATAGTTAATATGTATAATGAGAGCTATGTTAAACATGACACAATTCAGACCATAGGTTTTACATGTGGAATATATCCTTTATTCTGAGCCTTCGACGTTTCGAAAACTATACGTTTTCCTCATCAAGCTGAATTAGTATACATGAAGATTCCATATCATATCATAGTGAAGTAATATTATGAATCTCAAGTTCTTCTTTTCTCAATTATTCTATAAAAAATGGAAAAAATGGATGTAAATAAAAATTCTGGACAAATAATAAAATTTCGCCACTTAACTAATTTATCTTGAGAATCTGATCGCTGTTTTTGGTTCGATGATCATCAGTATAATTAATATAAATTATTTATTCCGACTTGTATAAGCCTGGATCTACGGGGAATCTTGGATTTGAATCGCCCTGATGATTTTCTGCAGTAGCTTCATGTGGCGCAGAGATTTATATTCGCAGCGTAGAAGAGTACAAAGAGTGGTGGCCTACTTCACAGGACACATTTACTATAGTAGACTTCAAATTTTATTTGATGACAGAAGGGTTTTCAACTAACTTTACGCAAAAAGATCGGAAAGAGCATACGGCGGATAAACAGAAAGACGGACTGATTCTTGATACTTTTGGTAGGGTATATATATGGCTCATATTCCATGCAACTCCTCAAGATTGATAAGCCTACGCCGCTTCTAGTTACATAAATCAGTCGCCATTTTGGGTTCCCCTTTTAGTTTTACGATATTGAGGGAGACTGGAAATAGCAATGGTTACTACTCATGAGAAATCGATTTATATATGTCGACGTTAGCTATATTTATAGTTTATAATCATCGTTAAGTCGCTTGACGGAACACTTAGATTCCATGAAATTATTAAAAAGATTGATAAAGTGGTTACCTTAACTACTGATAAATTATCAACTACCAATTAAAATTACAATAATATATCAATTTAATTTAAATAAATTTTAATTGATAGATTAAAAAAATTATAATTTTTACAGTAGCATTTATACGATATCAATTGTTGTAAATTTCAAGGAAATGGAGAATTTAGTTCAATTAAAAGTTGAGTCTGATTATAAAAACTTACCTAAATTAGTTAATTTCAAATTTTATGAATTATTAATTTTTGTTCTTTTTCTTTAATTAATTTAAAAAATCAAATTTTTATTGATTTTTTAAATTAAAGAATCCAAGATTATATTATATATTGGACTATAATTATAAACATCTGAAATTATATTTACACAATTGTTACCGGTTTCCTGAATCCAGAAAATTTCTGCTATTGGCCTTTTAAATTCGCTAGGTGCAAGGTGTAAAAATGTGAGATTTTCCCTATCAATTAGATGTCCATTTTCGATTTTGTGTTTAGCTATGACTTTATGTTTTTTTGGTTTTTGACTAAAATGATCACGATGTTACTTTATTCTCGTAGAAAGTAATCTAACAGTTTGATCAACATAACACTTTCACAATGTAGGGATTGAATTTTATATACTACAACATTAAGTTGGAAATTGTCTAAAGAATCTTTCCCTAGTTTTATCTTTTTGTTTAATAATAGTTAAAAAATTGATTTAGAAATCTTAGAACCCTTATTATATGAAATTTATGACAATGAAGACAACTCAAGGGTAAATATAAATCTTGTTTAAATTCTAAATTTTTTTACAATTTTTCCATAGAACTATTGAGGAAAAGGAGAATTTGGGATTCATAATATTACTCGACTATGATATGATCTGGAACTTTTATGTATACGATTCTATCTGTGACTTAATGTCACTTTAAAATGTATATTTTTGCTTAATCCACTCTCAACGAGCGTGAGAGTGGATGATGCCATCAGTATATTTGGAAGATTAGAGATCCCACCTTTGGCTGTCGAACGTTCAAGGGAGGCATGGATATTGTCACCGCGGAGTAACATCGTTAACGCGAGCACTGGCCATTAGGCACCTTTCTGGCGGCAGCACATTTCTACCTCCAGGCGAGATCGGATCGATAGAGAGAGAGGGATGAAAGTAGGTGATAAAAAATAAACGAGGATACAAGTCGAATGTATGAGTGTATCTTCAATCAAATCCCGCATCCTATATTTAAGCAAAACAGTGGTTCCGGTACGGAATCGGTTTGGACAGACTTTTCCAAGTTGGTGCCGACACTGATCCTTCAATAAAAAGAATAAAAATTCGAAAATGTTATAATAATTTTGGAAGACATTTTTGGAAAATTACCAGGTAAAGTAAGTACTTTTCCCTTACATATTATTTTAGGCATTTCTCTGTGTCGCGAGTGCAAAAATTTTCGCTAGTGAAACAATTTTCGTCATTCCGACGTATTTCCAGCCATAAAAATTACGAAACTCGATTCCGATAAATAAATTCAGAAAGCAAATCTACAGACAACCTTAAGTGGAAGAGAAATGTTTTTATATACTGACACGTTTCGGAAACTAAATTTAAGTTTAAAGATTTTACCCCTAACTGCAAGAGGATTTGAAGCGCAAATATAAAGTCGCGTAGTCACATAAAATCCATAACGTTGATCAATTTGCAACTTTAACATTAATCTATTTTTTTTTAAATATTTTAATTCTCTTGAAATTAATATCCAACTAAACAGTTGTTCAAGGACGTCGTCGAGCGACCTAATTGTATCGAAGTAGGATCTTTTGCTTCATCAGTTACAGGAAACTCTGAGAACCTTAAAAAACTAACAAAAAAATAGTAAAAGAAAAGCACATTCTAGACACAAGAACTGAATTAAGAATGCTTAATTTACTAAAAACCATCGTCGGTCTTGTTGCCGTAACTAGGTAAGAATTATATTCTTAAAATTTTTCTAAATTTACGTAACAAAATTAGAGCCGTTGAATGAGAAGAATCAACGCAAGAAGCATTCTAATAGACATCTACCTCCGTACTCCGTATATAGACATAACGTAAATTTAGTGAAAGAAAAACGCGACTCATGTGACAAGAAACTTATTGAAATGGAACAAGCGAATTACAATGGATTTCGATTTTATTCAAACATCACCCTTGATGACTTTATTCTTGATTTAAAACGTATATTCGCGATTCCCACAATTGAAACTTTTTGGATGTCGAAAATGGGAAAAATGTTCCAAATAGGTGCCGAGAAAGTATAAAATTTATGCAAGTGGGGTTCAGAAACTAGTCCTGATTTACAAGCAAGAAATTATAGAAAGTTAAACAGCAAGTTCAAATGATGGATTCTCTGCTGAAGCGAAAATATTAATAAAAAATGTTGAAAAATACTCTCTAAAACGTTATATAAATGGTTTTTAACAAATTGTCGACACTTCCTTATCACATGACAACCTAGCATATTAAAAGGAGTAATTGATATTGCTTACTAGATAGAATTAGATGAAAAAGATGTCGCAAATTTAGAAAAATCAAGAAATCAAAGAAGAGTAACTTCCTTCTCATGCATGGACAAAGCAAGATTGCACTAGAACCTGGCCATGCCATTGAAAACTGTTTCCATATTCAGCAGTCAGAGTCAAAACCCAGGCGCGTTCAATCATTTCTGAATTCCCAACATTACACATAGAATCCATGACAAATCTCCCAAGCTTTAAAGCTCTCACAAATAAGTGATGAGTATCTTGAAAAATCTCACACCAATAGGAGCGCGAGTTGTGCGAACTCGTCGCCCTAGAGTTATACTACGCCATGTCCACTTTTTCAAATGCTTGAACTATTATTATTTTTAGAGTCGGTAATAAGGGTTAAACTTTGTTTTTTAATCAATTCTTACCTGATATTTATTTCATCAGCTGTTACAAATATTAATTAAAATATTGACGTTAATTAAAAGTGAGAATTATATTACGCCATGTCCTTTTTTGCATTGCTATAAGTGACACAATGCCAACTTCGTAGTGCATTTTTTATATGGATAACCTAAGTTCAAATTGAAAAATGATAATGTTCTAAAATATATTTAACTTCAAAAGGAACAACAGGAATTTTACTCAAAATTCAATAATTTCCAAATAACTTATCTATTTCTATTTATTATCTATTTATCTATTTACTAGAACTTTAGGGCGACGAAATCTCGTAGAACGGGGATAGTATATTAAACAATTTTTTTATCTTAATTTTGAATGTACCTTGCGCTCTGATTGGTAGGGGCTTTTTCAGGCTACTCATTGCTCATTTGCAGGAGCTTTGAAGCTTGGGAGATTTTTCACGGAATCTACTCATGACTAGAGCCAAACCTGTTATAACGACTATTATAGTACAATACCTTAAGTACACAAGAAGAATCGCAGAATGGTTATGGAGACCAAATGTTAATTAAGAAACCAATTAAAGAACCAATCACAAATTTATTATGAAAATAAATTACAATACCATTACCATAGTCAACCCCAAATTCAGTATCAAAATCAACCCCAATACCAATACCAAAATTTACACCAAATTCAGTATCAAAATCAACCTCAACATCAATCACAAAACTACTATCAAAATCAACCAGAAACCCAATCCCAAAACCAGCATGAAGGTCCGGCTCTTCAATGTAAGAGCCAACCTCAAATTCAGTTTTATTAATCCGCAGAATCATTTTCAAATTATACAAATAAATTATGCTTATAAATATCCAGGCATTCAGAACACTAGGCAGCCCCTCGAACAACCACAGAAACAAGCCACTATCAATCTTCCTAAGAATCCACAAAATGTACCACAAATTCAATTTATTGCAAAAAAATCGTCAAATACAAACCAAAGAAAGTTAAATGCCAACACTACTCATCAAATGGGTGCTCAGTCGAGTGGCGAACCGATTATTAGATGCACCACAGAAAATCTCAGCCTTTACGACAAGCAACCATCCATTTAAGCAGTCCAGTTCATTCACCAACTATACTCCTTACAAGAATAGATCTAAAAAATAATGAGTGTGAAGTGCTTATGGATACATGAGCGGAAATGAATGTAATCAAATACAGCGTACTAAATGATTGGATAAAAAAAAATTGAAATACTAATTTTGAAGTAAAGGGAATAACGTAAGGTTTAGTTCTCACTTTAGTTCAAGTAAATTTAAAATGCAATGATCTGGAAGTCAGTTTCCAAATAATAGCAGATCGATTTCCAATTAGGGAAGCAGAAATCCTAAATCCTAGGAGCAAAAATGTAATTGTTATTAGAGTAAATGACGCACAACTAAAATGCGGTTCCTTCCTTGATGCTTGATGATGTCCGGGTGTTTACATCGGCAATACTCTAGTCTCCACGAAAAATGGTATAGCACTAGCAACTGCGATTAATGCCACTGAGTCGATAATCACACTAATAATAACAGTGGTTAAGGTAATACGATTAGATCTATCTGAAGCATAAGCGTATTGTGAAAACGAGGCAAAAGAAGACGAAGCGTAAAATATCTCGTTTTTAAAGGTCTGCACGATGCAAAGCGTTAACCCGATGAAGCCTCCTCACAATGAGGAACCTAGAGTAAAGCTTCTAACAAAGATCGTAAATCTCCAGGATCTAAAAAAATTAGAACAGGACCTCCACAAATTTTGTGTATCATAAAATACCCACCATGTATGACAAAGAAGTTTTTACCATCCATGCAAAAATCCACAATGTCAGAAGGACGAGATCCGTTCACAAATCAAAAAAATGTTAAACGATAACATAATTACACCGTCAACGTCTCCTTATAACTCCCCATTATTGGGAATTCCCAATAAGCCAGACCCCCAAGGAAATAAGCGTCGAAGAGTAGTGGTGGACTATAGATCATTAAGTGAAAAAAAATAAGAGACGCCTACCCATTCCCGAATATAAACGATATACTTGAACAATTGGTTAAAGATAATTTCTTTACTATGCTCAATTTCAACTCAAAACGACATTGTCCACATCGCACGGCCACTATAAATGTTTAAGAATGTCTTTCGCTTTAAAGGGAGCCCCATCCACCTTCCAACGTCTTGTGAATTCCATTCTTTTAGGATTACAGGAACTCGAGATGTTCGTACACATTAAGGATATGATTATTCATATCCAAACTTTAAAATAACATGACCGAAAGTTCCATCAACGTATGGAATGTCTGAATAAGGCAAATTTAAATATACCACCAGAAATTTGCATATTTTTTTATCGAGAAACTGATTGTTGAGGCCACGTCATTAGTAATCAATAAGTCATTCCAAATCCAGATAAATTAAAGGCAGCAAAATACTTACCAGTCCCAAAGACAGCGAAAAACGTAAGCCAGTTCTTGTGATTGGCAGGTTATTACTCACACTTTATTAAAAATTTCGCGAAAATATTAAAGCGTCTCTCTAATCTAACTAAACCATCAGTAGATCTTACGCAGACACATCACTGTCATTAAGCCTTCTAAATCTTAAGAGATAAACGCTGCGAAGGTCCAATTCTGCAATTACCAGATTTCGAAAAAGAATTTATCCTCACCATAGAAGCATCAGATTACGCCACCAGGGGCGTATTAAGGCAATACGGAATATAGAATGATTTGTCAGTAGCTTTCAAATGCAGAATTGTAGAACAATGTGAAACGCGATAGTCCACAATCGAAGGAGAATGCCAAGCAGTAGTTAGGGGAGTGCGTAACTGTTACTCATACGTATATGTTCGAAATTTCAAAATGAATAGGAAATCAAATACTAGCCAGATGAACTCAATAATAATCCATCAACTACGGATTTTTTTTTGTCGCGGATTTTCAATTCCTTTCCGATGTTTAATCTATATTATTTAAAGTACCTTAAGCTAATTAGCGAATTAAATAATTTAACTAATTACTTAAATAACTAATAATTGAAATTAGTAATTAGAAACTTAACGGATTTCACTCATTTAAAAGTGATGAAAAGCGTGGTAACATACGGTACCGCCAGCAGCTGATGGGTTAACGCCGATTCATTATCGCAAAATCCCACTCCACAAATAATCCAAGTTTTACCACATGCCGTTAAACGAAAATCTCGACCAACAGCAGTCGAGAAAACCCTGAAGCAGCCAGGTAAACGCAGTAAATCCACTCACCAGCATAACACAGGACAACGTAGGGAAGAATCAACTGATAATACAAAGCCGAAGAAATTTCCTAATCAGGAAGTTAATGCAAAAATTAAACGAGGTGGACCATCGAAGAAAAAAAAGAGATTGAGCAACAACCGAAAAACACAGTCCCTCCAAAAAGAGGAAGAGGAAGATCAAGGAAACAACAAGAAGTCGAAGAATCATCTTCAGATCTTCCTGATATAGAAGTAGAATTGGACAAAACACACGGCACAGCGGTCTATACAACAAAGAGAGAAGAGGACGAGGCAAATATAGTCACAAAGCCAAGGAAATTAGAGCTGTCAAGAGTGCTGGCGAATACAAATTTATTAATAGAAATTGATACTTCTGACGAAAGCACCGAAAAAAACTCCAATATACAGATTTTGACGAGGCTGACGAGCTAAATACAGTTCAACGTATGGTTGGAGACGATGAACCACCAATTTCTAAGCAAATTCAAAATACTACAAAAAGTTGAAGATACAGTCGAAAGAAGAAAAAGCAATTTATGTTCTGGATGTAAAAGCGTAGAAGAATGTCTATACAAAATTCCTGCGATGAAAATGAGCAACAAGAAAAATTCTGCGAAGAAACTAGGTGTGCCGCACAAAAGCAGGGAAAAACAAAAGACAAAACAATACAAAAAAATCAGACAGAGATGAAGTCGACTTGGAGCAAATGAAGGGAAATACGGAAGAAAATACCAATTTTCAAGCAACTAGTCCCAGGAAAATTTAGTAACGGATAGAGCGCCAAATTACGAAACAAAAGTCACCAAATAATAGGGAAGTGAAATAGGAGCTCAGTAATTAGAGAAAATATTATAATTTCAGAAAGTATTGCAGAAACAACAATTACATGGCCATTCATCGAAAGACGAAGGCCCAATTTTCCGGTTGGAGAAAAGACCTGAATTTTCTAGGTGTGGGAATAGATGTCTCGCTCTACCTGAATGCTCCTTGATGGAAACTGGAAAGTTTACTATATCGTCAATGTAGAAGAAAAACTGCGCAATTTGAAATCGCATAATTATTTTATTAATTAGGCGTTGCATCGTGGCCGCCGAACCTTTGAAATCCCCCAGGGTTCCCACATCTGTAGCAAAACGTACCCTTTAATTCCCTACAATCCCCGAATCCATGTCCCGGTTGGTGACAGTTCCAAAAAGATAATTCACTA
>JAWWLR010000158.1:86956755-86968974 GCA_035041075.1 Acraspis erinacei | reverse complement strand
ATATATATATATATTACATCTATAGAGATCGGAATAGCAGCGCGCTTGAAAAATCAAGGTTTTGTCATTTCTTTAAATCTTGTCCAATATGCGCAATTAAAGTAGTAATCTAGAATTCGTCGATTGAATTGCTTTTCATGATTAAAGTGCAACGTATGAGTGAAACTTTTTCCAAAATTTGCCCTGAATGGTAGGAATTTAATGTGAGTACAGTTAATTGGAGGTTAGGTCTCTTGTTTATATGCTTAATTAAACATTTTTATTTAAAATCCAATTTTATTTCTGGATAACTGGAAGAAGGCAGCATATTTTATTATTAAGAATCGAAAAATACTGCTAAACTTTTTTTATTTTGTGTGGAATGAAATTACCTGAGTGATTATCGTGAATGTAAATGAAATGTAATATACACATTTCTTAATGAATATTTCATATGATTGAGATATTAATTTTAATATACATTATTATTTTAAATTCGTAAGTTAAGTTCGTAAGTTTGAACGCGCCTGGGGTGAGCGTCTGTTGGTTCGCGCGCTTCGCACTTGATTATTTATTTAACTTACGCTACACACTGGATATTTGTACATCTTTATTTGTGTAGAGACATTTTAAAATTAAAGGTCAACACATCACCAACTGAGGGATCTCGGTATAAAAGGGGATAACCAAAATCTTTTCAAAATGTGTTTTTTTTCATTTATTTATACATTTTGAACAATTAATTAACAAAGTAAAGCTTGGTATTGACTGTGTGGATGATAACCTTTGATCATATTGAAGGCTAGACTAAAGAACAGCTATTTGGCGGTTGTCGGTAAAAAGTAGAGATTTTAACGGAGATTTTAAACCAAAAGTATCTCCCGTAAGCTGAAAAACATTTTATTCCAAAGCGAAAACGTGTTCGCGCTCTAAACTGTAATTTGGTGATTGTGAGTTATATTTTTTTAAAGGTCTAAGTATCTCGTGGTTACCACTCGATTTTGTCCAAAATGCAAACTTTTTTACATTATTATCAACGCTATTGTGCCAAATAGCTTAGTCATATATTGAAGAATAAACTACAAATTTTATTTATCATGATTGCTTTAATGTTTTAATCCTTATTTAGCATTACATTTTATTCTCAACTAGCCTTAAAAATGTACCATTTCATTAAATTTATATTATTACAATTCATAGTATGTATTGGTATTGAAACATACGTACTATCATTGTGTTCTTTTTATGATTAAAAAAGTGCAAATCCTATTAAAAAAACAATTTTGTTATCAAACATTTAATTGAAACTGGTGTCGTTTTTTCATTTATTCAATTGGTTAATGTTCAATATTATTTTTTACGTTTTAAACCAAAAATACGCATCCTAGCGTATTGTAACTTGTAGATCCTTTTTGTATCTTGTATTTTTTCGTATCTTGTGTCGTTTGTCCAATCATTTAATTTAAAAATTTTAATATTGTTGATTTTTATCTTTTCATTCTTTTTAGTATCTTTTATAGTTTGAAAGTTAAATGGAATTTTTTATTACTTCTTGTGCAATCCAAATTTTTAATTTAGATTTTTCATTAAAATTCAAAAAGTTTTTATGATTATCTTTTAGGGCTTTCAAAAGGTTATGAAAATCGAAAAAAGTCATGGAAATAAATTGTTCGACATTCCCCACACAAAAAAACCAGAGTTTCCATTGGAACCTATGTTTGGTTCCAAAGAAGTTGCAATAAACATGAACCCCACTTGCTGAACAGGAACCCAAAATGATAAATAACCATACCTTTTATACCTTCTGTACTATTAATAACATAATTTTCCCCTGAAGCACATATATAATCGAATTCTGATGGAAATAACTTAATAAAGATAATTAGATTTAAAAATATTACCGTAATTAAAATAGATATAATGACTTGATAAATATAATATGCAGGTTATGTAGTAAAGTTGTCAACATAAAGGCATATTCAAATGCAAAAAAGACTTCAATGTTCTTTTCAAGAGCGCTCTAAACGAATTAAATTTAGTGAACCCCCAGTTTTTCAGTGCTAGTACTATGAATAGCCGTACACAAATTTTTTTAATTTAGAAAAAATGGTCTTAAAAATTTTGAAAACGCTCCAACTTTTTGAATTTTCATCTTAAATAGCTAGTTAATGGACTCGGTCTTGATTGTTGGTCCCTTCAAACTAGTGATTCACGTGGTCTCTAAACGTGGAGATTTAGAGAAATCCGCGATGGTGAGTTTTAACATGAAATGCACGGTATAAGTAAAACTTCGAAAGAATGTTTAACTGGAATTTCACAATTTAATGGAATTTCATTAATCCTTGAATTCCGCGATTTCCGTGAAGCCCATGGATTCTACGAAGTCTATAAATTCCTTCAATTTTACGAATTCTTTGAATTACATGAATTCAACAAGCTAAGGTTGTAAAATTTGGGGGGGGGATTTTGTGAGGGGGGGTAATGTAACGTCACGAACTGTTTTCGTGCCTTAGAGGAACATACACTATAATAATATAATACAATACGGTAAGAAAAATAAATAATAATATATAATGATAATTTTTCGAAAAAATATTTAATAGAATATTTAAATAAATATAATATTATTTTTATGTATATCGTCCACATTGTTCAAAGTCTAAAAAAATAAGACATATGCGTTTTTAGGGGACACGTCAATGGTGAAGAACTGGGATTTTCTTACGGAATCTTTTGAGAAACTAAATTCGCATAATCAACGGTTATTTATCTAATCTGGCCGTTATTGGCAAAGATCTTTGCTACCTGGGCTGACGATTTGCAAGAAAATTTTTTTAATCAAGTGCCTTCGAAAGGTTGATAGGAAATCTCATTTGAGTTGGGGGCCGTTTTTGTATGAACGTGAACTCGTGAATTTACTGCTAGTATGTAATGAAACAGTCTCTGAATTTTCCTTTATTAGACGAAAAAATGTTCACGTCCTACTTTCAATATCTTTAACTTATGCAATTGATGGTGTATAAAAAAACTGTGAATTTGTGGAAAAATATATTTTTTTCTAATCTTGGAGAAATCACGATTTTTTTACCGGGCGAAGCAGGAGAAACAAAAGAATTTTGATCATGGACAACGAAGATTAATAAATAATAGATTATTACTTAGCACTGAACTCGTTGCTGCTCCATGTCACAAGGCAGTTTTAGAATGATATGCACATGTCGTTTGGGCTAGATAAATAAAGAACAGTAAGACAATGACATCAAAGCAATAGCTCAGAACTACTCATATACCTGGGTATCCTTGAGTCTATTCAGCATACGATACTTATAATGAAAAGCCTTATGACTGCCGTCCGTATAGAACTCGGATTGTTTTTGAAGAGTTTTTTAAGCTCGGAAAACAAGATCAGGACAATCAACGCTTATGCCCTTCCTGTCCTCATGTACTTTTTTGGGCTCATCAAATAGTTGAACACCGACCTTGAAAGGATAAAAAGAACTTTCCGCCTGGAAATAACCACCAATCAAATGCACCACAGTAATTCTGCGATGGAAACAGTGGTCTTGCCATCGCATAGAAGGCGTAGGGCGTTGTAGATGTGAAGAACTGTGTTAATCACAAGCGCAGATAAAGAGATATCTACGGCGAGCACTTCAAAAAGTTAGATTAATAAGAAGTGAATAATGAGACATTTAATATTTGGAAAAGAAAAGAAACAGAAGAATTCGTAACTGCAATTCAGGACACGGTTGCCAGCACCAGAAATCATTGCAGGCATGTCTTACATCAAAACATAGTTAACAGGTACCGATTATGTGGAGATAACAACGAATCCATTGAGTACATTATTTATAGTTGTCACGTGATGATTTATAGGGAGCACTGGTACTGCCGGAATGATCGACCAGGCATTAAACATCATTAACTGGCCCTAAACCTAGGACTTAATAAATTAAATTCCTTTATTATATATAGATATATTCCAAATACCGTTTTATTAAACGAAGATATTATCTTATATTAGGATGTTAATATACATGCTGATCAGACTGATCAACTAAAATTACCTATGTTGTCACTGAATGGGAAATATCATTTTTGAAGTAGTTTTCAATGCTAAACAGGAATATGACCTCCTCTTACTGCTATTATGCCTAGTTTAATAGATATTTGCATTACAATAGTTAATAACAAATTGTTTAACCATTTCGTTAAGAGTAAACATTTCTTTCCGCTCTTAAAGCAGGTCACTTCGATGCGTTTATAAAGCAGTTTGCGATTATCGTGTTTAACGATATCTATGACTGCTTTTGAAATATTCTCAAAAAAACTGAAAAAATGGCTAAAAATGTACTGAAATTTAAGTGCTCTGTAATTCAGGACATGCTTACTTTTTTGCTAAATAATGGGTAATTTGTTTGTTTTTTCATGAAGAATAATTATCTGAAAACAAAGTTTAATTCGTATTATCCCTTTCTGAAATATCTTGAAAAATGTGTACCCTTCTTTTCACTTTCCGAAAAATTGTACTGAATACAGTACTAGGCATCAGATCTTCATTTATCCATATTACAATGTTCGACGATTCTTTGAGCAAACATGTTTTTTTTTTATCGGAAGTCCCGGATTAGACTCCAATAATAATTATTGTTGCAGGCTCATCCGTGACTTCCGATTATAATCAGCAAGGCTGCTGGTACTCCATTTCTTTTTAAAACTTCTTATATCCTTTCCAGTTTTAATTCTTTCGATAAAGTTTGGAGTATCAATGGGTTGGCATATTTCTGCCTGACTGTTAATTCACATGTATTGAATGTTCTTTTAACTCACGTACATAAAATCAAATTCTAACGGTAAACAATTCGGCGACTAGAGATCGAATGAATTGAATCTTTACTATAGAAATAAAATATGCTACAGAGGTTTCACGCGAAGTATAAGTTACTCCTGGCTTCTGCGAGTAGGGAGTTGTGCACCCCGCACCCCATGGGGCGCAAAAGTTGAAAGTCAGGGATAGATGCTTGTGAACATGTCGATAGATTCTACGAAGAGTAGGCTATCTTTACGCTACTGTTAAGAATTAGGCTAACTTCGTTTTGTATGAAATTTAGTAAAAGCGTAGAAGTGTTAAAAGAAATAAAATCTTTTAAAATTTCTTGTTTTGAAAGTTATAGGAGCCTAAATGACATTACAAAGTGTATACAAAATACTGCAGTTTTGAATTCGTAGGAAATGTTTTGAAAAATAATGGGTTATTTATTCCTCCTGAAAACTTAGCTAAATGCAGTTAGCCTAATCGTAGAACCCATCGATGTGTTCTCGCAGGAAATTTTCCCGAGTTGGGCACGTCTGATGTGGAGCAATATGAAACATGCATTCATTCATCCTGTTGTGATTCCAGCTACAGACAATGTGCACTCAAAGTGCCACTGAACATCTCGCACTTATAGGAGTCAGTAGGTTACTGGTAGCAGCGGTATGGCGGTCGAAGATTGAGGATTCCGAAACACGGAAGGCAGCCAAGAAAAGTTTTGCTGTCATAATGTCTTCATAAAAATAATCCATTTTACACTACAAATTTTTGTACATTTATATATATAATTATCTGTGACAACTTATTTATATATTTATGCACGTATAGTAATGTCCTGACGCTGATTCTAAAAAAACGCTATCCCATTTCACGCATCCCGTATAGTTTACGAAATACTAACAAAACATCATGTATTTTGAATTTTTCACCCAAAATTTATATATTTGCAGTCGTGTAGATTTGTCAAGGTATATTATGCTTCAGTTAGTGTCTTTTAACTGTTTTCCATAATTGTTAAATAAATTACTAAAGATTGTAAGCAATATAATTGCTTCAATAACTACTTATTTTAAAAAATGAATAAAATACCTACAGATATTGCGGAGATGAATCCTGAGGCATATTTAGTTTTTCGATAGGGCTTTTAATTTTATTTATAATAAAGGCGAAATAATGAATTGTAAATGCTCCATGGGGTATCATAAAGGTGTGAGTGTAGAGGGGGTAAAACAATGTTTAAATTAAGTTTTTTCATTGTTTACCATTTTTTTCGTTTATTGTACTTCAAGTTGTGTTATGTTTCAGTTAGTTAATTTTTTAAAATTGTTTTCCATTATCGTTAAATAAATCCCTAAAAATTATAAACAATATGATTGTTTAAATAGTTAATTTTTGGAACAAATAAAAAAAACTTAGAGATATGTTGGTGAGAAATTTGTCTATCTCCTTAAAATTTCTTTCCGACTAATACTTTTATTTATAATGAAGGCACAGTATTTAATAACATTGTAATTGTTTAAAAGTGACTTTTTAAAAAGTGAAAAAATTAATGCATGTTTAATTAAAGGTACAATTTTTAAATGTATATGCATAGGTAACTTCTGGTTCGTCAATTCTAACCGGTTCCTACCCGATTCCTACACGGCATTCGACACTCGCAACTTTCTAGTTTAAGTAAGAAAGAATTTTCGTTGCCTTTTCTTTCCCAGAATGAGATCTTCTATGTAGAATGCAGTTATCCAGAGGTTTAATTAAAGTTAATCCTGTTATTAACTTTTCATAATTTGAACTTTAATGACACCCTGCTCGTTTTGTAAAATGTAAAATACAGTTTGATCAATAATAATTACATACATTTATCTGAAATATTTTGTTGTTTATATTTTAACGAATTTTCTTATGAATTGCATTTAGAAGGATTTTGTTTCCGCTAGGAGATAGCTAGGATTCTTTCTTTTAAAATTTTTAGTCATTCCTAGTTATTTACAGTAACTAAGATCACTTTCTGACGTAGGGATGTAAAGAGTTTTTTGGTCGTTGATCATTACATAATTTTCATTTGGGATTACGGTGATAAAATTATCCGACTTTTGTAGTGGTATCGGAATTAAGTGAATTATTTTGTAGGTATCTTTTTCCAAAATCGTTATTTGAATTAAGTAAAGAAATTTATTTTTATCAATAAAACAGTTATTTCGACAATGTCAATAAAATATTGATAATTTTTCTCTACTAATTGATGCTATGCTTTTCATTGTTTACCTCTTCAAATTGTTTAAATCCCTCTATAAGTGTACTTGGAAGTAGAATTTGGTGATATATAATTCCGTGTTTACCGTCATTTATTGCATCGATTAATAATGATATGTCTTCACTTAATTCTGGTATAAAAACTGTTATGATTGTGGTCTATTAGACTTTACAATTTTTTCATTAGTCTTATTGGCTAACTTGTTATAATTATCTATAATGTTTTTTTTTAAACAAGGAATCTACACCATGTGCGGCCGAATTTAAAATAGTCCTAATTACTATAGTCTGATTTTGTAGTGACATTTTTAACATTTTCTTTTCGGAATATATTGGATCAAGTTCGCGGTAAATATAATCTAAATAACCTTCAGATAGTGTTCCGAAAAGTGTCAACCATTTCTTTGATGGTGTCACACAGCTCTTCGAAGATATGATATGTCTCGAGTAGTTTGACATCCATTTCTGCTATGTCCGTATTATTGACCGATTCGGAGTTCCTTCCCCTAGCTGGTTTTTGTCCGCCCAGGTATTCACTGTTTTCCGTGATCACGTGTTCCAGATATTATAGTTCTCGGCAAAGAAAGTCACACTTGTCTGGTTGAAGTTTAAGTCCAGTAGTCCGTAAACATTCAAATAAGATAACCAGATTTTCGTTGTGTTTTTCGAGTGTTCCACCAAAGACAACAAAATCGTCCAGCTAAGCGAAGCATATTTTTCCTACCCAGCCCGGGAGGCATGAAATTATAGTGAAAATGTCCTTCAGGTATGAAAAATAAGGTATATTTTTTTTATTCCTAGTGCATGGGAATTTGATGAAATCCTGAGCTCAAATAAAAGGCTGAAAAGAATTTTGCTTTTCCTAGGTGGTCCAGAATTTCATCGATTAGAGGAAGTGGATAGGCATGTTGATCTGTTTTTTCGTTCAACTACCTAAAATCAATTACAAGCCTCCATTTCGGTTTTCCTGACGCGTCGCGTTTTTTGGGACTTCCCACAGGGGTTAATTAAATAGAGAGTCCGAGGCTTCTATTGTTCTTTTAGTTAAAATTTCATTTACCTGAGTTGAGATTTTTTCTATGCGGCATTCTGGACGTCGCGGTTGACCTATGTTAATATTTGCTTCGTCGTTTACAATGATTTTATGTGATGCGAAAGATAATTTCGAAAATTCGAAAAATAATTTTAATCTAGCGTTTAATTCCTTCTGCCTAATGTAAGTTACATACTCCTCTCGTTCTGGGGCAACACTGATAAACCTGTAATTTATCTCTTCATCACTTAATCTCAAGTCTTTCGGTTTCGTTGCTAACAGGAATCATAACTTGTGAGTCTATAATACGGTAAATAAAATTTGGAATGTAGCGATTATCTTTTATGAGAATGTGCACCTGCTTTTTGTTTGTTTCCACGGTTATCATTTTTATGGTATTTCTGGGGATAAGGATACCGTCATCCTTCAAAGGATAGACCTTATTGTCGAGTTGGAAGGAGCTGTTTGACAAATTGAACTGATAAAAGTACAGAGATGGTGTTCCGACGATGTCTTCCTCGTTTATGAGAAATTTTTCTGGTACAATTACAAAGATATGTTCTTGTCATTGAAACTTAAACTTGGTGACATCGTTTGTCCGGTGCTTATCATTTCCCATTGAAAACTCTAGGTTCACTAAAATTCTCTGGCGGTATTTGTTAATGCTATTTTGTTTTAATAAATTTATCTATGCGCCGCTATCAACCAATAGTTTTACGGGTTAAATTGCTCCGGGTAATTGTCCTCTGATAGAATATAATCTTACAGATATTGCTGATACTCTGTCTCCGATTCCATTTCCGTTTCTTGGATATCTTCCTCTTTCGTTTTTTTTGGAGATAATTCACACGATTCGGAGGTAGACTTCCCGAGGCTTTCGTATGAGAACTTTTCTGTTTGGAGAAACATTGTTTTTCGCATGTCCAAAGATATTGTAGCGACTGCAAAATAACTAGATTCTCTGCTGCAAAGGTATGCTGTGATTTGGAGGATTGTTTAATAAAGGGTATTTTTGTTTATTTCATTGGTATTTAATTTAAAGCTTATAAATTGAGATTTATTGACGGTTTTGCGAAAAGGTAAATGGGGCTTAATTGTGTTTTTGGATTGACGAATTTTACTCTTTTCCGTTAACCAGACTTCTGATTTGATTTCTATTTGTTTTGCTTCTCTAACATCACTTGAAAAGATCATCATAATCCTGAATTAATAGGAAACTAATAGATATTTCCGCTTCTCCTTCGATTTTTATGCGATGATCCAGTCTAATAAAACCCTTGGATTTGAGCTCTTTGATTTAATTCTTATTACCGAAAGTGTCCTGGCATGGATCGCCAATTTATCTGACGGTCTGAATGAAAAGTCACTTTACTTTAATTTGTCCTAACGCAGATACGTAGATATGGTGAAATAGTTTATTTAAATGAAACACTTGTTGCAGCCGTAGCAGTCAGACAAGGAATGAATCTGGGGCCGAGGCCCTGCCGGGTCGGTCCCGCGATGAATGCGTACACTCGACTACCCTTATCGTATAAAAAGGGAGGGAGTGATATCTATCTATTCTTGGTCTACGGAACTGCTCTATTTGATAAGAATGTGTTTATAAGGCTAGAATATTTTCAACTATTCTTTCTAGCCAAGCTTTCACTGGTTAATAGCCTGAAAAGCATCCCTGTGTGTGAAAAATATGCGAAAACACTTGCGGGGAAAATGCAGAAGGCGATCGTCCTTGGGTCGCTCCGTGTCCTAAGGGTGGACGAGACTTTTGCCGGATCGTCGTATTGACTCCGTCACAGACTGTAACCACCTATCTCACGGTCGTGAGACGTGGTTATGGCAACAAAAAAAAACCTTTCAAAAAATAATTGAATCTTCAACTTAAAATGATGTATCTTAAAAAATAAAAATGTTTAGAAAGTATTCTAAACAAATGTATTCTTATTCTCTATTCATATTTCTTGGCGCATCTTGCACTTTAAATAAAGAAACGCAAAGTTATATTCCACATACTAAATAAATTATTAGTCGATAACAATTTTTTTTCCACATCATGTCGCTTGAATGCTGTTCTGTTCTTTTTGTCTTGTATTTTTGACTTTCCGCAAGTCGTAAAACATCGAAAGTCCATTTTCTAGCAGAAGTTATTAGAAAATTATATTTTATTTTAAAATGTGTAAAAGCACATTATATTTACCTACATTGCGTATGTTAATTCTTCAAAAATTTATTCCATATAAGAGTTCATTGGGCAACCAGGTTTTCTAGAATTTCTCAGTTTGAGTGAGACTTATGATAAAGTTGAAAAAATAATTAGTTTATTCTGATTTCTTTCAAATCTGATTAATTAATTCTTAATCATATCCAACTTTTTAAAATGTGCTATCTAAATGTAATTCGGTGAATTTCAGTATGTAACACTACAGTACTCACGTGCGCAAAAACAGGAAAGCAATCTTTTTCAAAGCGGCAGAAAATCTTTATTTCGAATAGAAATGCCCAACGCACCCTCGGTATTTTTAAATCAAGTCACAAGCCATACAAAACTACCACCTGATTTTTTTTTAATCATCCTAACAGTAAACAATTAAACGCCAAAGGAGAAAATGCTTTCTTGAAGACTTTGGTCGCGGCGGGATTCAGTAGTGTTTTGATATGCCGCATCTTGAATCAGCGCGGTATTGTAGTGTAAGTATGATTCTTTATTACTTGTTCGTAAATTCTCAACCGCAAAATAGTTATGTGCGATACAATGGTTCTCAGTGGCACTTTTGGGTTAAGTGTAAAAGCTGCATCACGAATAAAAGTCGAGGCGAAGCCGAGACGATACTATTTCTGCAATTCTCACCAGGCAAACTGCCCCTAAGGAGCCGAGTGTTCAATATCATACGAAAATTGTTGAAAATTGACTGTTTTATGAAAATTATTTTTCTTTTAATTCAAAATTAATTTATGAACAATATAACAATGAGTTAAGATATTTATATGTTTTTATTTAATATTGAGCAGACTACTGATTAAAAATAATATTACATTTTAATTTATGTTTTCTCGATCGAACTACTGATACACATGCTGTAGCGAATCTTCATTTGAAATAGCTTCACGAAACCAACGTGGAAAGATTGAATATCCATTGCCTACATGACATTCCTTCATTTCACTTTTGGTCATACATTCAACTGTACCACTCATCATGTTTATTTTTATTCTCGAATGATCATTAGTTGTCCCATATATTCCGCGAAGAATTCCAGTATACTCCAGTATTGCAAAAACATCACCATTGGATGTTGATAATACAATATGTTCTCGGTTTGGCACGGGCTCATATATACCCTTTCCCAAATGCAATCGAATTGGTTTATTCGGAGAAATAACGTATCTTCGAAATTCGAATCGCCGGTTCTGATTTGCCTGAGGAATAAGCCGAATATATCCAAGTTGAGCAAGTGAATATCCAAGTACTTCATGAGAAGGAGGCCTGCCCGGAGGAGACCTGGGCCTGGCATCCAGAGAACGATCCTGAGACGAAGTCCGGACCGGCGACTGTTGTCTGGCCGAAGAAGACGAAATTGGATTACCTTCACGATGATGATTCCATGTGGACTGTAGTGAATCGTGATTTTCAAAAGCTTTGATAAAATTGTTTGGGTAGATGGGGTGGGTTTTGCCTACTGGACAATCCATAATTTCAGCTGGGGTCAAGTTGATAACCTTGCCGCTTATCATATTTATTTTTATTCGGGAATGATTATGATCTGTCCTGTAAATTCCCCGAAGAGTGTCACCATAATCCATTATTGCAAGAACGTCACTATCGGGTGTTGATAATACTAAATATTCTTGGTTTGACTCAAACGAATATGAAAATTGATCTATTCGGACACGAATTTTTTCATCGGTTGGAAAAACGTATCTTCGAAATTCAAATCTCTGGTTCTGGTTTGTAAAAGGAATAAGCCGAAGATAACCCAGATGTTCTGTTGCACAACCAAGTACATGATCAGAAGGAGGCCTGCCCGGGAGAGACCTCCTCCTGGAACGAAGAAGAGGCTGCTGAGGTTCGCTATGAGGATTCCATACGGACTGAAGGGAGTCGTTATTCGCCAAAGTTTTAATAAAGCTTTTTGGAAAGATTGGATGA
>JAWWLR010000158.1:86846443-86858513 GCA_035041075.1 Acraspis erinacei | reverse complement strand
CATTGTAACTTTATATTATTGTATTCACATAAATTTTTATTCTTAAGAAAATTGTAAAAACTTCCTTTCGTACATTTCACCTATTTGAAAATGCCGCTCCCTTCTTCAATATGGCAGCGTAGCTGGTATCATTGCTGATTGGCTGCATTTTTTTTACTTGCGCGTGGCTAGACCATAAGTGAATTGGATCATGATTGAATGCTTGTTTCTTGCTTCAGGCTTCGCCGTGGGTGCAACGGTTGAAATAGCAGTAGGTATTCCAAATGATGAAAATTTATTAGAGGTGCTTCTTTTAATGGAAAGTAAAAAAGTTCTAGTTATAGGGAGGATGAATTAGTGTTAGCGCAAATGATTCTACAACGTCATTAGAAAACTTTCTTTGGAGCTTTACAGAGTTCCTCATATCCGAACATTTGTGAATGATGTAGGTCGGTTGTTGGAGGATAGGCATTTCCAAGAAAATTTCCGGTACATACATAAAAAAGAGTAATAACTTTTGATAGGTAAAATTTGTCTTCGTTAATACTTAACCTCAAAAGAGTCGAAAAAAGGGATGCTGTTGTGGCAAATTACATCATGGTTTTGTAGTTAATAAACAAAACACAATGAATACTGGTTTGGGGAGGGGAAGCTCGAATCGATCCCCCTTTCCAAGTTTAAAGAGCTCCTCGGAAACGGTATGTGATGTGACCGAACGCACCCTCCATAATATTGATTGATTGATTAATTCCAACATTGCTTATTCTGTTAATTGTAATTTATTATTTTTAATACATAAATAGCACCTATGTTTGAAAGTTTTAAATGACGGTAATTTATAATATTTCACTTCACAATAAACAGTGTAATTATTGGTACCATAAAGTTAACTAATTTCTCCACTTTCGTTAGGATTCAAAAGCATATGACATTAATGTTTTATTATTTCTTATACTCGTACGCATACACTAATAACACCACATTTACAGATAAAAGTAATTACCGACATGTTAATTTCAGTGATGTAAGCATTTATATTTAAATAATTTTACATAAATCATGTGAAAATAAAGGATTTTCATTATATGCGTTCTTAACATACTAAACACCTTTACCTAACATCCCTAACATAAAAATGTAATTTTTTGATTTGGGTAACGAGACATTGGAATTAAGGATGTAAATTACGTACCATCAATCTAAAAAGTCGTCAATCTTCAAAATGATTTATACAATCGACAAAAATAGATCTATTATTGATATCTGAAAATCTTATCAAAAGCTTCGAAGCGTAATTTAGAAAAAATAATTCAGGTTAAAATTATTTATTTAATTGTAGTTATTTAGAGTTTTTACTTTCTCTTTATGGAAAGCTTACAATTCTTATTTAATACTGATGATAAAGGTCTTATTTTATTCTTGGAAGGATTCTCTATAATTCTATTTATTTGGCGTTAATTAAAATTTAAACTAAGATTGTTTATAAAAATAATAACTGTATAATTTCTAAATTGATTTTTTAATAAAATCCACCCTATTAGAAATTTAGAGAATCCTTCGAAGAATAAAATGAGGTCTTGATCATTCGGATTAAATAAGAACTGTAAATTTTCCCTAAATAGAAAGGAATAACTACTGTTAAATAAATAATTTTAACCTGAGTTATTTTGTTCTAAAGTGTGCTTATAAGCTTCCGTCAAGATTTACAGAAATTAAAAATAGATCTTTGTTTGTCGATTTTATAAATCATTTCAAATAACGGCAACTTTTGAGATTGATTGTACGCATTGTATATTCTTTAAATACTTATAGTGTATATAAAAGATAACAGCGAAAAATATGCCATTCTTATACTTCTTGAGAACCGAATTTTGCATAGGAGCTCTGGTTAAAGTTTGATGCCTGCCGTGAACTAATCCGCTGGTGGTGCTGCTGCGCTTCTTGCTGCCCAATGCATCAGGTATAAGAGAAAAATAATAAAATAATTAATAAAAGAACATTTCATGGGCAACAAAGGGCCTGAAATTTTGTATAATATATTGGCAGCTATATAAACATTATTTCAAATATGCAAAATATTAAGACTTTCATAGATATAAAAAAAATAATGCATAAACCAGTATACGTGTTCCAAAAGAAGTTTGGAATAAGTGTTTTAAGATCTTTTGATAAAAAAATGTATGTGTAATATAAAATCCATTTTTAGAAATATAAGGATAGAAAAAGAAAATGAAATAGTAATAAAAAAATTGAAAGATTATAAATTATAGCTAATCGACTCCAGAAATAAATGTAGAAATGACAAAATTTAAAGCATGATAGTAATAAGAGATGAAAAATATAATTCATAAATAAACAATACCTAAAAATGGGAGTGTGATACGGAATTGAAAAGTTAGACTCTGATCCAATTTTTTCATTACGGGAAAAATTATGGATTTTAAATGAACTTAGAAATTCCTTTAAAAATGTAACGATAGATGCTTATTATGTAATAAATAATGAGAAATATAGTCTTAATGTTACTCTTCAGGAAAAATTATTATAGGAAAATCATTTTAAGCCTAGATTTAATGATTTTCCTAACAATCTCTCGTTATCATAGGAAAATTATGGAAAATAATTATAAAAATGAATAGTATTAAAATATTAAAATACTTATTGCAAAAAGTAGATGAAAGTATACAAAAAGGTTTATATTGGAAAAAAGCTTCGTTTAGATTGTCGATATAAAAATGTAAAAGCTATGAGTATCTTATATTTTTTGTAATAATGATTTCAAAATTATTTATTTCTATGACTATTTTTCTATAATCACGTTCTGATCATTCATTTCAAATTGTCGAAAAAGACGCAAGGCATGTCACTTAATTATTTTTTTAAAGAACTAACAAGATGGAATATTCAACATTTTTAGACCCGTACGATTGTATCTTTATAAACAAAAAAAGTATAAGTTTCTAAATAACACAAAAATTGGGTAATATTCGCACCGAAAGAGGCCTGTGATGGAAATAGAAACACTTATATTTTTTTAAGTTCGATTCAAATACACATTTATTTTATTGGCTAAATAAGTGTCATTCCATTTTAATTCACCGGTCAGTCGCGTCCGAATTAAATTTTGATACCTAACTGTAGTAATACTCAATGTTTAAAAAAATAAAAACTCACTTTCATTAACTTCATTTGCGGTCAGATTTTTTATTGTTTTATCCCTTTTTGAAACGTTTTATAATTAAGTATGAAAAGTTTTGTTTTCAAATTCGAGATTGGAACTTTTCTTGATTTACACGGATGAATAACCCAGGGGGGAAAATTAAAAAATCGGGTTTTACATTAAATTTAAATCGATATTTCAATAGAAAAGGGGTTTAGGTCGAAAGCAACCTTTTCAGGGGTATAAAATAAAGACCGGATTTATATATGCTATAAATACTTACTTTTTCCATTTTCCTCGTTGCGAGTTATTCATCCGCAAAAATCATAAAAATCTCGATAGTATAAAATCTTGAGACAAAAATTTATAATAGTTGAAAAAAGGACTAGAACTATGATATGTTTGACTAAAAATGAACCTTATTTGGTAAGTTTTTATTTTTAAGAAATTCAAAGAACGATTTTAATAAGCCTATGAAAGTGCTGAAAAACAATTATTATGTTTAACTTGCTATTCAAATAAAATTCCCATTTATCACTTGACAATAAAATCATTTTTGCACATGTGAAATGAAAGTTTCAAGACTAATTAGAGTCAATTTGAAATTACTTTTCCTTTAATCTTGCAATTCATTTAATATAGTATCTTTTCTAAACGGAATAAAATAGTTATTACTACAAAAATGTCAAATGCTTAAATTTATTAATTTATTTTAAACAAAAAAGTATTTTCAAAAAATACTGAAATTTTCATCCAGAAAGGATTGTAGAAAAAAGTTTAATTCTCAAACGAGTAATTTCATTTTATCTGAGAAAGATGAAATTGCTTCTAAAACTAACTTCTCGTGGGAACAATAATGATAACACCAAACATATTTGTAGTAAGTGCGGTTCAAAGCAATAGAACGTGCAGGGCTCGCGATAATGGGTCGGCCATCAATGCCGACCACTCTAGAGCTGGGGGAGCTAATGAAGATGAAGTCAATGCGATGGATTGGCGGAATCTTGGGGCTTTTAGGTGGACGGAGCAACAAAATCACGACTTGCTAGAATGCGACGATGCGATTTTAACCGCTGAACTAGAGAATTACATGGCACGAATGCATGCTCTGTCGTGCGAGAAACACCCAGAGCTATCGCACTTTTCGCATCAACGTCTGCGAAACAATGTCAAAGTTCTCCAAAAAAGAGGCTATGTAAGCGGAAGACCTACACTACCAGAGCCAGAACAAGCCGGCAGCAGAGAAAGGAGGTGACAAGACCAACTGCGAACTGGCATCCGATAGAGGACGATCGATGCTTCACGAGTCGGTGAAACATCAACATCAAGTTTTCCCCAAGCCTAAACCGAGTATGACGTAAAGTTTGAATACTCAATTGGTCAACGCAGCCAGCATGCTCTAGCAGCTGACAGACATGGAAAAGCACGGACGGAAGTTCCCTCGCCGTGACAGAGAGCGCGCAAATACTAAGGAAAAAACTCTCTAAAGGGGTATGGTCAACCCCACGGAAAAGCGCCGAGTGGACTATTTGCGCAACCCTTCCTTGCGCGGTCTGTGAATCCAATGTCACAGAGCTCAAACCTAGCTTCTTGCCCGGCAGGAAGTAGCAGTGGCACCAAAGTGCCGTTAACCAAGATGGATACGGAAGACAACTTCTCCATCGTCACCTCAAAAAGCGAAAGCTAGCCAAATCGGCCGATAATGCTTCGAACAGCGCCAGCCGTGGCTGATTTTTACCAACCTCAATTAGAGGAAGTAGTAGGACATCGAGAACGTCAATTGTGAGTATAAATCAGCCAGATTCAAAAGCAGACCCTAGCACTATAAACGCTAATTCAAAAAAAACCTAAAGGATGGCCCACTCCCGTGCATTGGATCTCACGAGAGGGGGCAATGGTTGTGGCCCCCTCATCCCCACCCCTTTTTTTAATAGCATGGATTAGTGTATCTGCCACGCTTGTGAACATAAATAATGAATTCGAGAAGTACGGCCGATTCCTTTTATCATTTTGAGCCAAAATTGTACTGTCCGGTATACTTCTATTATTGTTGCTTTTTTCTTTAAAGACATATCGATGGCCAAATTTACTAGCTGGTCTGTCAAATATTCGCAGCATTTGAAATTGCCCCATGGAGGACTGTCGCGATACACGGTCATAACTGTTGTTAAACTTTCAGCGGCCCTGTCAGGAATGTAATGTGTGTAACTCTTGTTTACTTGTAGATATATGTTATGTTTAATTTTAACTGTCGCTTTTTTTCTTTCGTGATCGTAAGTTATGCTTTGCGGAGTTTTCTCCTAATTTTTTTACTATAGGTCCCAGGAAACAAAAATCTAGTAAGTTGTGTTGAATGGGTTTCGAAGGCTTCTACACTGAGCGTCTGTAACTGGAATTCCAGATTGCCGCCGATTGGTTATTTAAATGTAAATTTTAACTGCAATATTTAACTGCAAATTTCGACTATCGGAATTCAATGATTTTTTAAATAAACTCGCTGTATTTTTTTCTAATTTTAACGAAATTACCTAAAATTTGAATCCAAATCGTTATGAACTCTGGGTAAGCATACCGAATTAGATTAGCGCATGAATCGTATTCCGTCTCTAGCGTGAGCTCTTGCGAGCAAAAAGAACGGACACATGACGAGGACGGGAAGGTAAACAAAGATGAAAACTCGTCCATTCTTTTCTTGCCATTCTCGAGATAGCCAGCAAAATATTATTCATTCGTATACAAAACATGATTGATAGATGATTCCGATATTTTTAATTTCCCCATGTAGCATAATCGGACAAATTTTTTCATTCACTTTTGATTCGATATTGTAAGATCTTCTTCTCAATTCGGATTTTTAATGCAGATTTAGAATAATCATTACGCAAGCATCAATTCTTGCTAGATAAAGAATATCACATAATACTTTTGTTATTCGATTAGTAGTTTTCACTGTAAGTTTAATTCCAGTTCTTCTTCATTCTCGTTATCTAATCAATGTCAAGCTTCCAAAAATAAATATCATTAATGACAATAAAATTTGTAGGTTCAGTAGCTCAATCAAAACAATGACACATGACACCTACTTTGCTAATAAGGATTACAGGAAGATAATATCTAGTTCAGTCTTCCAATTAACAAAAAATTCTTGGGTCAAATTTGGAAGTTATATATTATACTTATAAATTAAAATTCTTCTACACATTACTTCACAGTATGAGCAAAACATTAAACTTTAACATTTATAAAAGCGATACGACTGTGAGAAAAATGATATTTATAAAAATGAACATTTTTGGCAAGAGCGTAATTACGAATATTGTTTCTATCATGTTCGCATAATTCAACTTTACTGTTCCTTTGAATCAGCAATTTTTTTGTTATTTTTACTTCGGTCACATAAGTCTCAGAGAATTGGCGCTCTTCAGGAGTCAAGAAATGTAAGAGATATTTTCAATCTTTTAACTTTTTCCTTTCTTTTCCCTTGTTTCAAAAAATTGACCTTTTTTTAAGTACAAACTTAAAATGGTTTCAAATTTCGATGCATAGACGAAATATACCGTAATAATGCCTACACATTGAATAAAAAACTGTAAATCAGCACGAATAAATTATGGGGAACTTAATACGGTCACAGAAAATCTTAGATATTATTTATCTAAAGTTGGAAAAAGACGCTGCTGTTGTAGTCCAAACCTAACCGGTTTCTACCCACATCATATAAAATTTGCACCCGATTCCTAACCGCTGCTTAACGAGACCCTATCCTAATTTCATTCCCGGGTTGTAACCGGTACCTAAACGGCCTGTAACTGAGTCCTCGTAATATTCCTACCTGGTTCTTCACCAGATCTGACCGGTCTCAATCCGGACTTTGTCCATGGGTTGTAACCGTCACCTAACCAGTTTCTATCCAGCATCCTGCAATATTTGTACCCGATTTATAACCGGCCCAGAACTTTATTTCGTCCCCGGGTTCTTACGGTGACCTAACCGGCTTGTAACTGGGTCCTCATAACATTCTTACCCGAATATTACCCGTTCTCTAAACGGATTCAGTCCACGGATTTTAACCGGCACTTAACCGGTTTCTAATCCTGCAATATTGGTATCCGATTCCTAACCGGTTCTCAACCTGCCCCTATCCGAATTACGTCATAGGGTTGTAACCGCCACCTACCCAGCATGTTTTCGATCGCCGGATAGTACCCGGTTAAGACCTGTTAGAGCATCGAGTGTCACGCGCCGTTTAGAAGCTGGTTAGAGGCCAGTTTGAAACTAATTTCGGTCTTTGAGAATATTTAATTTCTGTTCCTAAATTCCGGATTCAACTCAGTTGGGAACGGGTAGAGAACACACGAGTGTCAAGTGCCCTTTAACAGCTAGTTAGAAACCAGTTTGAAACTAATTTCGGACTTCGACAATATTTGATTTCTGTTTTAGATCACCCGATAGAACCCGTTTAGGACCAACAACAGAACATACGAGTGTCAAGTTTCTTTTTCAAACCGGTTAAAAACCAGTTAAAGAATTGTTTTCGTCTTACAAACAAATTTCTGTTCCAAAATTCTGGATAGAACCCAGTTAGAAACGCTTAGAGAACTCACGAGTATCAAGTGCCTTTTAGAGGCCGGTTAGGGACCAGTTAGAAACTAACTTCAGTCTTCGAAAATATTTGATTTCTGTTATCGATCAGCGGATAGAACCTGGTTAGGAACGGTCAGAGAACACACTAGTATCAAGAGCCTTTTAGGAACCGGTTAGAGACCAGTTAGAAACTAACCCTAGTCTTTGAAAATATTTAATTTCTGTTTCCAAATATCGGGCAGAAGCCGATTAGAACCGTTGAGAAGATTTTAACAACTTTTTTTCTGAAATCATTTCCCATATAAGGACCGGTTAGGATCCAGTTCCATTCCATATATAGGAAAATTGAGGCCAGTTAAGACCCGATCACAGACGTTTAGAAATCAAATGGGTTTCCACCCGGTCTATATCTAGTTTCTAAATGGTTTTTGTGTGACATTTTAAGCAGGTTTGTACAAAGACATGACCGTTAATGCTTACGTCTTGTATGTTCCAGTAGAAGTCGAGAAATTAGAATTCCCGAGTAAGTTCGTATTCTGTCCGTAAGAGAACGAAATTCTGATGCAAAATTTCCCCAAATTTAAAACTTGTGGATGATGTGCAACTCCTAAGTGAGTGACAAATTCTAATCTTCATCACAAGAAATGTTGCTTACCTTGCAAAAAATCGAAAGCATTATTAATGAATAAGACTCTCAGACTGGAAAAACAAAAAGAGTTTTATAGATTAAAATTCATAGCATTTAAGGACACTTAAAGGAAACTTCGTCTCCTATTCTTATTTCCAGAAGAAAGAAAATTTAAGAAAAAATGCTTTTATTTGCATTCAATTTAGGTACCTATCTCTAATGGATACACAAGGTGGTTTTCATCAACAATTGTTCGATTTACTAAAGAAAAAATTAAAGTCCATGTGACAGATGAAACGAAATTTTATCTTATCTGCCGATGAAATTAAATCACGAAAAAATGTTAGGTTTGACGCTAAAACAATAGAGTTGAGTGGACTAACTGAATTACACAAAAAACAGAATATAAACTTTAAATCGATTTCTGACGAAAGATTTACCTCGAAAAAAATTAACCTTGTCGAATAAACTTTTCACGAAGCAGATAGGAATATCAGCGCGTATGTGGAAAAAAAGTAGGATGAGATTTGACTGCGGCCACCAGGCGAAAATACGGCGCTCCTTACCTGGGAAATTGAAATTAATAACAATAAACCATGAAACATGTAATTGCAGTATAAAAGATTACATATGTATTTTTCAATCAAATTAGGCTACGTCCGGATTAAAAAAAAAGCAAAAATATCTAAAGGCTATTTACTCTGAGTCAGGTCGACGATTTCCTCTACTTCTTCATGGTTGAGCCGTGTTGATCTCACCATCTCCAAATCAATTCTGAGATCGGAAATTTTGAAGGATACTTTTAATTCTGATTTGGAAGAAGTAAATTAAAAAAATCTCTGTTAAATTCAGAATGGAAATTCTTTTACGCAATTTTCTCTTTCAAATCAGAATTATAATATTTATATTTCAAAATCTTCACTGATTTAAATGATAAATCTTTTAAGTCTTTTTACAGGGTAATTCTAGACACGTGTATAAGTGTTCCATGTAAACAACCGATCACGCTAAAACTTTATTGATTATATTTTTCCCAGAAACTGACTCTAATAAAATATAATTATCTGAGAAGAAAAACCTTGACGCCTATAATATGATAGATAAGAAACCCAGAATATACATTATAATCTGATGAAGCACACGATTATTCCTTAGTTACAGGGTTATTCAAATTCTTCACCGATAGTCAATTTCCCCTATAATTATAAAAGATGAGGATGGTTTGTACTCTCGTCTTATCCTTATTTGTTATCCTCCATTCCATGGGTAAATATAATAATGTAATATCTTTAACTCTTAGTATTCTTGAACTCTTATAAAAAAACTAATGGTCCTATGAAAGAACATAGTTGGCTTATGCCTCGCAGTTCTTTAGGATTTTTCTTTAGTCACGCTATAAAAAAAAATTGTTTCAAAAAATAAATTGTGATAAACTGTTGAGAAATTATTATAAGCAAATCTATTAGCCCGAAACTAATTTAACTATCGATTCTCTAACAGATGGATTCTCTAACAGAATACGCCTAGCAGTTTTTTAATGGAATGCGAAAAAATAATTATTTAAACAAATAGAATGTTAGCAATAACTTTCAACGGTTTTAATTATTCAACGTCAGCGGTTTTTTTCTTTAAACTGGTATTTCCATGTACGATTTTCTACCATAAGAAAAATGTATTCCCCTGTTTCTTTTTGCAGAATTGAGTTTAGGGTTCGACTGCTTACCGAATGGCGCTCCTATCCCGTATGTTCCTCGCACCAGACCTTCTCATTCTCCTGAAAGAGACTCCACTCCTGAAAGGTTTCTTCCATCTACTTATCTAATTATTATAATCTGATATATTAATATACCTATTTTATATATTTCTAATGTTTAATAGTAAGGTGTCTAATACTATTTTATTATAACATTTAATGCATTTGATCATTTAAACATTTATTATAGTTGTACATGATATTTTCTTTGACCAGACCTCATTCTGCGGCCGCATCTTCTGCTCCGGCCGGGCCGCCTCTTCGAGTCAGGTCAAGGTCTCCTCCTATCGTGCCGCCTCTTTCTGCCAGGTCCGGCTTAACTTCTGAAGGACATTCTTCTTTACGCCTACGTTTATTTGACCCTAGTAAACTCAGATTGGTCCGACTAATTCCTAACTCAAATCCGAACCGAGAATTCGAAATTCGAAGGTACACGTTTACTCCTGATGAACCAATTCATTTAAGAACAAAACTCCACGAACGTCTTACCATGCCAACCGAAGAACAAAGTGTATTATCAACTTCCAATGGTTACGCATTTGCAATAGTCGAGGACACTAAACATCTTCGTGGAATATATACATTCAGGAATCGCATGCACGTTCCGCTTGAAAAACGAGTCAAAATAAACATGGTGAGCGGCGCGGTTGAAGATATGAACGCAACAGAAATTAAGGAATCTCCCTTAGGCAAGCGTTCTCCTATCTCAACGAATTTCAAATTAATAGTTTTAGAAGCGTAGAAAATTTTCTGGGGACTAGTCGGTACTTGAGTAGATCATGATTGCTTATGTGGTGCTGTCCAGGTTTTGTAGTCTGGCGCTGAGTAGAAGTGAAACGTTCTTCTATCATTAATCGCTAGTCTGAAGAAGCTAATCTGATGTTAAACACATGAGTCACGCTCGCATTGTGGTAACTAGTAAAAAATATGTCTTCGCATCAATCGAACGTAAAAGCGTTGACGCATAAAAAGCACAACTTTGTAATAATTCACACACCTGCAGACCACGTCAAGGAAAGGACGTGGTGTGAAATTTTTTCATCTCGAACTTTTCGCTTGCTACACATTCACTGCACCCCGAAGTGTAAATATTCTTACTTTCACTTATAATTTAAAATTTTCAAGAACACCAAATATCTTTTAATTCCTTCACATATTTGTTTTTGACAAAATTTGACAAAAAATATCACGTTAGTCTTAAGGGCGTTGTGCTTCTGGTACAATACGGGATAATACCAATTGCGAGATAGCCATGTATCAGCGGCTGGGAGTTTGAGGCTAATTGAAAGCACTTTTTTTCATTTAGCGCCGCCAACAGTCATGAAATGAACTATGTAGAACGAGCGCGAAATTTCAAACATATTGTTTCTGAGAAAAAAAAGCAGCTCTATATATTTTTTTGGAATATCCCTAACAACAATATAAAGAAAATAGAAAAAGAAATATATTCTTATAGTATCTTTACTTGGTCATTTAAAAAATTTCATGGATTAATTATAGAATTTTAGTATTTAAGAAGAAGGAATGAGAGTATTTGAAATGTATGCAAATATTTTATCTCTGAGTAAAATAAATCAAATTAAAGGAAAGACGCATTTAATTTCAATTATCTCCTTGAAAATTTAATAATTTTTAAAAATTATTCCTTTGGATTGCTAAGTTATCTTCGGTGTTACATTATTAACATTCTTGGGGACTCACCCTTCTTTTTGTTTGGAAATTCGATCCTTTAGTCAAGAATTTATCTATTAGCTTGACAATTTCTTAAAAATTTAATTATTGTTTTCAAATTTCGTCTATTTTTTTTTCAAATAATCTTTTTGTGGAAAAGTATTCTTTTTTTGCTGATAATTAGTTTTTTTAAACGAAAATTTATTTTTTAACCGAAAGATAATTTTTGAAATGAAAATTCAACCGTTGCATTCTTTGTCGAAAATTTTTCTTTTTCGCTCAGAGAAATTTCCTC
>JAWWLR010000158.1:86771188-86788079 GCA_035041075.1 Acraspis erinacei | reverse complement strand
TACATTAATTAATGAAAATGTGTTCCTATACTAAAGTTCGTAGCGTGTGTGTGTGTGAAAATGATCTAATGAATCGAATCGTTTGAGCTGAGCAAAAAATATTTGTGGATTGGCATCCGAAAACAGTAAAATAAAAAATGTTTGAAATCGGTTAATATCTTCTGATCCCTTTTTTGATTTGAAAATTCCAATGAATATTCCTATTGCTTCAAAAATTATGGCTAATTTTTTAGATATACAGTTTTTGCTATGCACACATTTTTTTTACAGTTGAATATGTCGAACCTGAAATTTCTTCAGCTTCAATGAAAGTAACGTACTCTCCTACTAAATCTAGAAAATTATTTCCTGAACTCTTTACTAGCTATTCGTTGAAAGAACGGAAGCAATTGACGAATCCCCCCATTCATTAACACCTCCCCATAAGGGGAGAAATATCACCATCATTTTTTGCGCCTGAAAGCTCGTCTAAACAAGATGTCATAATCGCTAAAAAAACGTTAAATAGGAAAATTTTTTGAATTTTCAACAATTTTCATTTTTTAATCCAAAAAGGGAGCAGAAACTATCAACCGATTTCAAAATTTCTTCTTTATTCTTTTTCCGGATTTCAACCCAGAAATATTTTTCGCTCATCTCAAACGATTCAACTAATTTGACAATTCTCACTGCGAACTAATATATAATCTTTATTTTTTATAGTTATTATTACACAATTCGCAAACACAGTCATTACACATATAAACGCACGCTTTCAATTCATCAAATTCTATTATTATACTTTTTTACTCATGTCCGTTTTGTACTTGGAATAACTTTTCTAAAACAACAATTTAAAGCATGTAAAAACTATAATTAAATTTCACTTATTTCATAAAGTGCTCAGTATATTTTTTAAATAAAGATTTAAACCGTTCTAAAACTATCTAAAACTAATGAAAAATAAAGAATAGTCAAGTCCAAACACGCTTGAATAAACTTAGTGACTTATCCTTTTTAACTCAGCTTTAAATTTGATGCAAAGTTAGATCCAAAATATTTTTTTTTCTTTCTGTTTGAACTGTAAAGTTTTGTTATATAAAAATTTGTAATTGTGAATTTTTCAATCATTCTTATATAACATAAAATAAAGTCCTAATTAAATTTTAAAAAATGTTGCCACTGACTTCCTTTTCCTTAAATAACTTGCTTTAAACATACGGATAACAATTTTCTAAATGATTAAGAAATGTAAACGTCGATATTGCACAATCTCATAAATTTAAAAGAAACGGTAAATATAGTGGTATGTCGATATCATGTGAGACAGAAGTTAAAACCAATTAACTCATAAATTCTTTGAATACTTGTTTTCTAAATTCTTTTTTACAAATCACATAAAAATTCGCCAGCCATAAAATAAATTCTGATGGTCTTTTCAAAATACTTTAACAACCCGTTGCTTGAATCTGATTTCTTAAAAATTATTTGACAGTCTCTTAAAGTCTACAGAACTGTCTATTATTCATCAAAAAGGATCGCTTCATTTTTAAAATGTTTTTTATGGACATGAGAAGACTTTCCAGCGACTCTGGTTTAAAAAATTAATTTACTTTTCTTCTATTATTTAAGAAAATTTTCTAGACTCTCGGCAGACGATAATCTTGTAGAACTGTCAAAAAGCAAGCTACAGTCAATTTTCACATTTTCGAGGAAACCAAACTTTTTTTTTTAGAGAATATTACAAAGCATACTTGTATTTCATGGAAACAGCAAACGGTGATGATTCATCAGTTATAGTAGACAATATACAAAATTGCCATGTAAAAAATGTGTCTCTAAAACTTAAAAGATAGCGGAAACAATGACTCTTCTGGAATCTCAATACCATACATAGACAATCTTGACGCTTGGCAGCAGAAAGAAAACGGCTACAGTGCACATTGAGAAGTGTCTCCTTAAATTCGAAAAGATGAGAGTTGTCTGTATCCTGGTTTTATTTGCGGCCTTAATCCTCAGTTGTATTGGTAAATATAATAATATTATATATCTATCATTTCGAGGACAATTTTTGAAACTTCAAGCCATGCTTACGTGTACACTTAGGAGTGTCCGATCTGTAAACGTGAACATATGGTACTTTCCCAGATGTGCAGAGATACCCTGGCGGACTTTGTGAACGAAACACTTATACAGCGGCGTGATAGTAAAGTGACCACATATGTCTGAGTTACACCGGCGAGCCTACAGTAAACATGTCCAGAATAAGCCAGCATATATACGAGAGTAAATCAGTTTCGCGACGGCGTAGAATCTTTTTTGGCACACGTTAAATCACTGCAGCTTCTGCGGCAACGCGAATCTGGTCAGTCTGATTTAAGATAGCTTATTCTAAGATGGATTAGCGTAGACTCGTCGGTATAAATGTGTCCATAGTGACCGTTGCGGTCACTGGGTCCGCTAAGGAAAACTTTCATTTTCACATTTCTTTCTAATTTGACGTAGAATTCAACACTCTTATCTCTATGCACATTTTAATTTATTTATTCATATTCATTCATTTGCTCAAAAATCACCAATTAAAAGTTGTATTTGGAAACTCGGCGTACAATATTGCATCAAAATAAATAAAATATAATAAATAAAATAAAAAGACGAAAGAAATAAAAAAGACAAGGAAGGGGATTGAAGTTGATTGCTTTCTCATTTTTCTTTCCTCATTATTATTTCTGTCCCGAAGGGAAGGGAATGTTCTTCTTTTCTTTTTTAGAAGAAAAGAATTTAAATATTTTTCAGATTGCAATAGGAACATTTTATAGTGGTTGTCCAAATTTGATCGAAAGATTCTTCGTTTTATTTGTACGAATTCTGCATATCAACTTCATTATTGAACTTTAAATAGGATTTTTAATTTGATTTTGATCACATCTAAATTGTCTAAATTTAAAAAATACCACTATTAGTTTGAAAATTCAATTAAAGATGTTAATACTTGGTGCAAAATTCACGTAATTCTTTAAACTAAAGATTTAACTATTCCACTTTTTGGTGGACATTTCTTATGAATGGCATTCCTTCTTTTTGCTTAAAAATCTATTTTATTTGGTTCAAAACTCATTTCTCTAATTGAATATTGCTTTATACTATTTAAAAAAAAAATGTTTAATGTTTAGATAATAATTGGCGTATTTCATTAGATTTTATATTTGTAGAAAACTCATGATCTGGGTTAAAAGTTCGACTATTTGGTTAAAAAATAATTTTTGTTTCGTTCCACATTAATCATTTTCGTTGAAAGTTCCATTTTTGTTTAAACATTTCACAAATTTTATTGCCAATTTTTTTCAAAATGATTTTATTTATTAAAAATTCAGATAATCTATTTTTACTACAAAATTACTCTTTTTTAGACGTAAATTAATTTATTTAGAGCTGTTAATGAGAAAAATTGTTTCAACAATTCGAATTTTATGTCTTGAAAATGGAATATTTCGGTTCCGTTATGCACAGGAATGTGAATTTCTCCATCACTGCCTTCAAATGAGATTAAATCCTTAATGATGCCTGTCATGAGTTCCGCGGCAAACAAGTTTTTTTTATAGAACGAAATGCAGCAAAAGTGTGCAGCCATGGTCTTAAACTCCTCGAAAGAGATGCTTAATATTTGTGTCAAGATCATCAATTTTTGAAAATAAACATCTTCATATTAAAAATGTTCATTATTGCTTCCTTAGAAAAGCGCCTGAGTACACTAGTTCGATGTTGAAATCAGATTGACATTTAAAATTTTCAAGAAGTTCTGCAATTAATAAATATTGAATCTTCTTATAGAAGTTTAACATATTTCTGTTAAGAAGCAAAACATACCAACAAACATTTTTGATTATTTCAAATACCTTTTTATTTTAAAAAATTATTGCACTATTTTCAGATTTCTTAATTGAATCTGTAGGTATAAATATATATTTTTGATGTCTACTTAAAAGTTAAAATAAAAATCTCTTTGGCCCGTAAAAATTATCACCGAAAGTTTTCAAGCCAAAAATTTCTAGTTTTTAGAAATCTATAAAAATCCAGATGACTCATTTGATAAGACGAATTGCCCGCGTGCAAAAGGTTTAATGGGTGAACCATGCATCAACAATGATATAAGCGTGGCTCAAGATTGGATGAATTTTCAAGCACAGTCTGCCCACGCTCGTCCCATGGTTATTAAGAATGGGTCAATCATAGCCCCTTTGCCATGCTTCGCCCACTGTCAAACGTGATTTAATTGAAATTGAGCTTTGGCAACATTTTCGAAGATGACAAAATCCAGTAAATTTTCCTCACTTTTAGAAAGGATTGGTGGATACATATTTTCTTTTATTGGACTTTGCACAATTTTTTAAGAACCCATGTGAAAGAAGTTTGCATTGCTCAAGCATGGCAAGACACTTGGAAATATTTGGCTAAAGCACGGGTCAGGGAAAATTAGCCTGCGTTAAAAATGGAAATTATGCTTTCCAATAGTCTGCACGTCTCTAAAGAGTAAGTTCACTAACCGGGTGCACCGGATCAAGCACCAGGCACTATAATACGCATTCTACCTTTGTCAAAATTTAAATTATTCCAACAGCCAAAGTAAATCAAAATTGTGATTCCAAGAACCGGGATCACCGGATCAAGGACCAGGCACTTTAATACGTACTCTACCAGAACTGTTCAAAAATTTTAATTTGGTGAATAACGAAAACAATTCCAAATGGTGAGTCGACGACCCGGATGCACCGGGTCGCGCACCAGGTAGCTTAGCGCGTATTATACCAGAACCATTTCAAAATTGAAATTGTTCCAACAGCCAAAATAACAAAAAATTATTAGTTGACAAACCGGGTTGACCGGATCCAGCATCAGGCCTGATCAAGATCCAGGAATTTTAATACGTATTCTGGCAGAAGTTTCAAAAAATTTAAATTTTGCGAATAACGAACACAATTCCAAATGGTGTGTCGACGACCCTGGTGCACTTGGTGGCCCACCAGGTAGCGTAGTGGGGATTCTACCAGAACTTTTTCAAAATTTAAATTGTTCCAACAGCCGAAATAACTAAAAATTATGAGTCGACGACCCGGGTTGACCAGATAAAGCACCAGGCACTTTAATACGCATTCTAGCATAAATTTTGAAAAATTTAAATTTTGTGAATACCAAAAAAAATTCCAAATGATGAGTCGACGTCCCGGAAGCACCGGGTCGCGCATTAGATAGCTTAGCGCGTATTCTACAGGAACTTTTCAAAATTTAAATTGTTTCAGAAGCCAAAATAACTAGAAATTGTGACTCGACGAGACGGCTTGACCGGATGCATCGGATCGCGCACTACGTACTTTAGCACGTATTCAACGAGAACTTTTTAAGAATTTAAATTTTTTAACTGCCGAAATAACTAAAAATGGTGAGTCGACAACTCGGATGCACCGCGTCGCACATCAGTTAGTTATTTTGGAAGTTGGCACAATTTATATTCTTAAAAAGGTCTCGTAGAAAACGTACCGGGTCATACGGGTCGTCGACTCATCATTTGGAATTTTTTTCGTTATTCGAAAAATTTAAAGG
Organism: Acraspis erinacei; assembly: GCA_035041075.1. NCBI lineage: Eukaryota > Metazoa > Arthropoda > Insecta > Hymenoptera > Cynipidae > Acraspis > Acraspis erinacei. Next base: position 86,782,502 of record JAWWLR010000158.1, on the reverse strand, counting down.
TTTTAAAAGTTCTTGTATAATACGTGATAAGCTACCTGGTGCGCCACCCTGATCTGTGCTTTAGCCAGATATTTCTAAGTGTCTTGCCATTACTGATCTATACGTATATACACTGGATACGAGATGGCTTGAAACAAATTGAAACAGATTTTGACATTTAGCGCCGCCCATATTCATCACATGAACTACGGTTCTGAGCATGAGGCATGATGCGATTCACATCAGTGTAAACAGTGGAGTGTAAACAAGTGTCATACTACCTTGGATAAAAATGCAATTTTTGTGGTTCCAAATTCAATAATTTTGTTTTTAAAAAAACCATTTCTCTGAGTCATTTGATACGAATTTCATATTTTTTGGATAAAAATGCAATTTTTTGGTACAAAATTCAACGATTTTGTCCAAAACTTATTCCTCTGAATGCCAATTTGTAGGATTTTTTTAGAAAATAGTATACAAAAAAATTATTTATTGCAGCAGTTGGTCCGTTAAATAATTACACTATACCGAAGAAAGAACATCTTTTGCAACTCTCTTTCGTATAGATTTAAAATCACTCAAAAACAAAAATTATCCACCAATCCTTTCTAAAATGTGTCGGGGTGCCTGATTTTGGTTTGTCTGACCCGACTTGATCTACGGCGATGTGTGTAGATATGAGATATGTTGGTTGGCCGGTGGTTTAGGCGGGGCGTTGCGGAAGCGGTGATCTGACCAGCAGCGTCCTGATCTCGGCTGGAGAGGAGATACCTCCAAGCTTGGAGCCCGTCCATGAAGTTGGCTGCCAGGTATTAGGCAGGCTCGGTCAACTCAATAAAGGAAAATGGCGAATTTTTAGAACCTGGGCGCGGGGGACTAAAAGGCAGCGAGGGGGGTCAAATTATTTATCCTGCCCATCACAGATGGCGCTGACGCGAAAAGCTATGGACCACGCGCGTGCGCGCAACGTAAATTGTGTGTTGTTGTCGTCTGCTGCATGATGCACTGGTGACAGTTAAACACTTATTTAAAAGGAATAAAAAAAACGTGTTCAGTGAGTCGTGGCCTTAAAAAAATTAATGACACGCAAGTAATAGGTCATACCTTCCGAACACGACGCTAAGTGTGTTTAAAGTAGGTGCACGCAATTGGAAATGCAGAGTTGCAAAAGTTAGCGTATGTGACCATCACGTTCAAACTATTTTTCCCGTCCCGGTGTTTCCTATTCACTAAAAATAAGGACACAATGAAGTTAATGAGACACAAAAATGAGAAATAGAATTCTAATTATCTTTAATTTCTCATTTTGCGTTTCTTATTTGCTTCATTTTGTCTTTATTCTTCGTTTTGGCTAAATCATTTTGAGATTCAACTCATATAAGGATGGGGCATATACATATAAATGCACCAACACATGCGCCCTCAGCGAAGTTGTCCTGCCCATCACAGAGTGCGCTGAAAGTCGCCATTTAGTTTTCACAGAGTTGACTGAGCCTGGCCGAAAACCACTATATTAATTTTTGATACGCAAACCCTGTTTTCCCTATTTTGAAACGATACTATACTAAATTCTCATTCATTTTCATCATTTATTCTAACAAAAAGTCTCTCAGTGTAGGTACTCACCACCGTGTTTAAGCATTTCAGCGTAAATACTGTCTACCCCGGAAGCCTTACCGTTTTTCAAGTTCTTGATTATATTCCTAACCTCAGTGACACAGACTTTCCCATTTGAGTTTTCTAACGCATCGTGTTCTACATCGCGGTAGTGGTTTTCTATAGCTTCATCTCCGGATTGTCCCCTAAAATGGTCTCTGGAAGCGTCTATCATCCCGTCTGCCTCATATTGCATTTCCCGTTTCCTATTTCTAATGTTGACAAATTCTGTGCTTTTATTTCCCTTCATTGCTTTGAAAATTAGTTTCTTGATACCTTCAAAGTCCTTTTGTGTTTTCTTCTCTTCTTTAATTTTAGCTTTCCTTTCAATAATTAATCACTTAAGCATCCTATTTTTGTGTCGGTAATTAATTTTACGTCCATTTCTTTCCTCATCGCTAAGACCTGCCATGTTAAAAGTTCGCCTGTACGCTTCTTTCTTTGCTTTTTGGGCAACCTCAATTTCATTATTCCACCATGCATGACCAGACAGTCTTCCTACAACCGCGGTACCACACACTTCGTTCACACATCTAACAATGATATCCCGGAACATAGTCCATGCGCCTTCTATATCTTTATTTCGTAGAAGCGCCTCCCAAGTTGCCTTATCTATGCTTTCGTTTATCTTATTTTGGAAATCTATTCGCACATCCGGTTTCTGTAGGTTCACAATTTTGATCCGCGTCTCTTTTGTTTTCTTGGTTCTCTTTTTTCTTCATCCTCGGACTAAGTTAATGAGAAATAAAGAATAAACATGAGAGTGATAAAACTGGTGTGCTTTATTTTGTACTATTTAAATCAAAATTTTTGATCCCAGGCACAATGTTGACGAAAAATCGTGTTTTGGAACTATTCTAATTAAACATGAAATATAAATTACAGTTTCTAAGATTTTTATCTTCAATTTGGAAAAGTATACACGTAATAAATGTGAGTGAGGCGCAATGATTGACTGCGACAGGCAAGGTTTGAAAATACGCTTCCCTTAGTTTAGTTTTGAAATCGGTCTGGAACTGAAGTCATAATTTTTTTGTATCAGCAGGCCACAGTGAAATGTTGCAGGTAGAAGTTGATTCGCCTAAAATATATCTAAAAATTTGTTTTTAACTATATATTTTCAATAAAACAACGATAGTTTCCATTTTTATCAGAATTCTGTTCAAAGATAAAAAATAGATTTTTAAAAAGAAAACAACTTGCAAAACGTAATAATATTATAGAGATAAGTCTTTGGTAAAAGATACAGGCTAGGATATTTCGACTTTATTGACTTATTTAAAAAAAATCGACTATTTGAAGATAATTGCGGCTAAACAGTTGTTTCCATTTTTTTATTAATTCTATGTTAATTACATTTAGACTTCCGAACATGAAAATCAAAGCATAAAAAATTGTTGCACTTTAAATTTAAGTCTTAAGAAAAACAACGCACTATATGAAAAAAAGTCAAAAAGAAGAAAAATATTTATTGTTGAAAGCCCTACTTCCTACAAAATTGTCATAACAACTTTTGGAATCTTCTTGAAGAATCGAAAATTCAAATTTTGGTCGCATGAAAAAATTCGTCATTGTCGTTGTTGTCATTGCATTCTGTAAACATGGTAACATTTCGTAGCCACGCACACTGTGTGGGACTGGAATGTGAAATTTTAAGATAAAAATTCAAATTTGTAAAATTTAATTTAATTTTTGAACCATAAATCTTTTTTTTTCGACACAAAAATTTTTGTTTTAAAAACCGAATGTTTAGCAAAACAGTTAAATTTTCCACAAAATAGATCAGTTTTCAAACAAACAGATTAAACTTTAACTAAAGAGATGAAGTTTAAAATAAAAAAGACGATTTTTTCAGACATCAATTACATTTTTGTACCAAAAATAGAATATTATAGAAAATAGTTCATATTTTAACTAAGAAAAATAAATTTTTACCCTAGAGAGATACAATTTTCGAATAATTAGTTCTTGTTATGTACATCAAAAAAGTTAAATTTAAAAAAAAATACTCGATTCCTCAACGAGACAGTTGAATTTTTTATGAAAAAAGATAATTTTTTAATTAAATACTCGGATGTTCAACTAAAACAGGCTAAGTTTCCAAATAAAGAGGTGATTACCAAGACAAGATGAAATTTTCACAAAGTGTAGTTCAACTTTAAAACAAGTAGGTGCGTTTTTAACAAAAAGGTAAATTCGTAAACAAATAGTTAAATTTTCTTCCAATCAAATTAGTTTTCTATCAAAAACAGGATTTTTCAAAGAAATGAAAGGATTTTCGAAAAAAATGTTGAATTTGAAAATTATGAATTTTCAACAAAAATAGGAAGTTCAAAATTGGAATTTCTCTGTTATGATCATCATTTCTCCAATATTGTGAACTTGTATAATACTAAAAATGACACAGCCACAAAAAAATAGAGAAGTGTGCGGATTCTGAAAACTGACCTACATATTTTTCTAGGATTGGTCTAGATTAGTAGAAATCCAAAATTTTGGATTTTTTGCTTACCAGCATTTTTTTATTCGACCTTGAATTTTTAGACTAGGTTGATTTTTTAAGTTGGCTAGCTAGCATTTGGAAATGTTTTTTAAGCTGTTGAGTTGATCTTTTCATAACTCTCATGTTAAAAGATATTTTCTGAAGTTTAGGTGGCGAATTTTTTATTTTTGTAAAAGTTAAATAACGGCTAAGCGGATCTCAACAACTGTGACTTCCAAATTTTTATTTATAAATGTCTATTATAGAAACATCCTTTTGAATCTACAAAAATGAATTGCTTAATAAAAATCTCATTTGTAAAATATTGTTACTCTTACGTTCTACATTACTTTTAGAGAGAAACGCTGGAATAAATACGATGTAATTCTTATCATAGTCATTGATATTTTATAGTTATTAATTTGTGCTATAAATTTTTTAGCTGACCTAAACTTGAAAACATCTTTTATCAATGTATATACCATAAAAAGATGCAACTCTTGCAATAATTCCAGAGGATAAACACCACCCCTAATTTATATTCAATCTACCTGGAAACCAAATACTAAACATTAAACATAAGCACTTCCTGGATAGCATTAATTCTAACAATTTAAGCTTTAGCTGAGCTGATATCAGCAACCTGTTTGTTTCTATGAGTAATAAAGATTGGGTGTTTCTGGAAAATACCACATCAGCCTAACATGCTGTCACTTTATTCTACGAGTCATTAAATATATTTTTAGAGACTCATGTTCCGAAATATGAAAATCATCGGTTTGGTAAAAAATTTCCACATTGATTCATAACAAGCAGAATTAAAGATATTACTAAAAAGGACAAATATCGAAAAAATATGATTTCACAAACGATCAATGTTATTCACATTTAACAAATTACCTGAAGAGTTGTAATTAAAATGATCTGTTAATAATGAGAATGACTTGCCAGTCAGAAAGATAAAACCTTTTTACGCACTGAGTTCATTTGATAAAATTCGAAAAAAAATAAAGAGAAGAGATTTCGATAGATTCAACACGATTGTTTCACAGGTCCATCAAGCTAGCACCTCATCAAAACTTCAAAAACGAAATTTCCAAATTTCTTTTTATCAGAATTTTGGGCTTATTTAGGGCTCTTGAATGCACCACACAAAAATTCAGAAAAATCACTCCTATATACAAAAACACCAACAAATTAGTAAAAACTTAAACCGCGATGTTGGAATCTTTGAAGGACCCAAAAATCGGAGTGTGTATTTTGGAGGAGCCCAAAAATGTCATATCTACCATGTAGATATGACTTTGTCATGATCTTTTTCGGAATTTTCCAGTGTCAGTGGAATCTCTGATTGTTAGGTTCATCGAAAATATCCTCTCGGAATTTTGGGCTTCGACCCTTAACACCTTAAATCAACCCCTCTCTACCATGTTGATATAACTTTGTCCAAAAATATATCATTATATAAGGATATTTGGAAATTTCGTTTTCGGAGGTTTGTGGAGGTGCTAGCTTGATGGACCTTTTTTTCACCTTATTTCAACAAAATTTCAAAGTCCTTGAGATCGTTAGTAGGAAAAATTGGTTTAGACAAAATTTATAGAATTCTATTAAAAATTAACAAAACCATTAAATTGTGAAAATACATACGTGACAGAATGGAAAAAGAAATTGTAGTTTATAAAATAAAATGCAGGAGTTGCAAGGCAGTATATATATATAGGTCAAACAAGAAGACCGCTAAGGATAACGAGATATCAACATTAGCATAATTTTTATAGAAATGAGAAACATCATAGCATTCTGTCAAAAAATGGAGTCACACATGGCCATGAGTTTGATTAGGACGATATAAATGTCTTATATAATGAAAGGAACCAAACAAAGAGTGAATTTATGGAAATGTTATACATTAAGAGAGAGGGCAAGAATTCAATCAATTTAAAAAGAAATCTTTCAAGATACAACAAAGTTTTTGATAGTTATGTCAAATATTTTTATAGGAAATAATTTTATTCTAATACTCTGTTTATTGCAATTTCAAATAATTATTAAAATACATAAAGAACTTCCAAATTGTTAAGGATTGTGACTTATACCAAAAATTAAAAGAGAAAAATTCATTCGAAAGAAAAAAAAAAACGAAAAATAATGTAAATTACCAAACACACTCTATTGATATTATTACATAATGAGTGGAGTTTTGATCCCTGCATCAAACCAGTAAAATGGCTACTGTGATCTGGTGCGGTGTTTCGGAACAGTAATTGGCAAGATCGGTAAGAAGTAAGGGCAGTCTACAAGTCCTCGGACATTTTTAAATAAAAAAATTATTGCCATGAAAGTTCGCCTATTTTCGAGCATCCATGCATCAAACCTTCTAATCATTTGATTAGATTCAGAGCCTGGCGGAGGATATCAACCATCCTTCTCATACGAGAAAATCTTTAATTAGTGATTCATCTGCGTCAGCCAATAACGAACTTTTAAACGTTCCTGGCGAGAGTCCGATTGCAATGAAAACATTCCCACAGTTTTTGGCTACACTAGGAGATAAGACCAAACTACATCTTCTTCATGGGATGAGAGTTTTTCTGGACAAGGCTCCTATACAGCAGTTATAGTACAAAGAAGTGAAGAAGATGCTCAACTCGGTTGGCGAAGGAAGAGAAAGATTTGCGAATTGTTTATCCACAAGGGATTCCGAAAATAATATCCTACCTACTCTCTGCTCAAGAAGATGCAGTTTGGTTTGATCTCCTTGTGTAGCCAAAAATTGTCGGAATATTTTCATTGCTATCGTTACCGATGGGAACACCCATTGATGGGGTGTAGATATGGAGCCGGCTTGAGTATCCTGAAAAAATGCTTCATTTTAAATGAATTATACTCCGTTCCCGAAAGCTCCTTTTCATTGGGGAGTTGCTCTGCCTCAAAAATGATCTATTTTTTGTTTCTTGAAAGAGGATCTTCTATTTCTTGCATGTACTGGGAGGTTGCCATATTATTGCAGTTTTTTCTGATTTTCCAACGTTGTAACAGTTTCTTTGATATCCAATGTGTCCTTTGCCGCATTATCGAAATGAGTGTAGGTACGAGTAGCAGCCAACTTCTCATTAAAGACGTTAGTTCTGGCTGTCACGGCATCAACAGATACTTTGTCATTAAAATCAGTCTGAATTTTGTCTCCTAAATTCGTAAACATACAATCTAGATCATCCTTCGAGATTGAGTTGGAGGTGTTCAGATTGGGCGAGGTTGGTTTGATTACTGATCTGACAGCACTTGCCATAGCTGGTGTCTGATGGATTTCACCAGTTTGGCACATCCAGGGTGGTGAAGCACCCCACATATTTTGAAGGCTACATAATCCGTTGTAAAGACGTTTGAAAAATATCTGCATTTACATTCTTCAGATCCTGATGAAATTTTGCTCTGAATATTTTCGTCATATAATTATGGAATTTAAGTGTTGTTAGGGTTCGTTTGTATAAACAAAACAGACAGGCAGCTGATTACTCACTATCTCCCTTGCAATATCAATAATATCAGAAGTACATCAGAAGACACTTGTTTCAAAGTTAAGGCCATACAATTTCTATATGACTTGTTTTAATAGATAGAAGGAAAATGAACGAAACATCATCACTAAATAATACACTCCATAGAGAAATATGCACATAAATTATCATCTAAATAGTCAAATACAGTCCGGTCATACACGAATTTGGTATTTAAGGTGAAGAAAATGATTTCTTTCAAGATTTTCTCACCTCTCTTCACAATATCATTGAAGTGTTTGTGAAATATTTTAAATCCCTTCAAAATATTTGGGAAATCATTGAAATCTATGTGCACTCTGAAGTCTATTTGGTATTTTTATGAAATATTTTATGTGAAATATTTTTCATCTATCCGAAATCCTGACAAAATCATTGAAATCTTTGTGAAATTTTTGTAAAATCTTTGGAAATCTTGACGAAATAATTGAGTTCTTCGAAATCTTGAGGAAATCATTGAATGTTTATGCACTCTTTGTAATATATATATAAAATTTTAGTGTAATCTTTGGCAAATAATTGGAATCTTTGTGCTCTTGGAAATCACTCTGAAATTTTTGTGAAATTTTTGAATTTTTTTTTAAATGTATCCGAAATCATTAAAAGATTTGTGAAATTTTTGTAAAAACTTTGGTAATGTTTGGGAAATATTTGAAATCTTTAGGAAGTCATTGAAATCTTTGTGAAATATTTTGGAAATCATTGAAATCTTTCTGGAAATCTTTGTGCTCTCTTTGTAATATATTTTAAATTTTTGTGAAATAATTGAAATCTTCGCGAAATATTGCGAATATTTTAGAAGTGTCTGGCAATATTTTTATATTAATGAAATCGGTGAAGTTTTTTCGAAATATTTCAAATCTTTTTGAAATTCTGTTAATCTATCCGAAACGCTTACAAAATCACTGGAAGTTTTTGTGAAGTCTCTATAAAATCATTGGAAATCTTTTCAAACTATTTTTAATATTTTTGAAGTATTTGCTAATATTTGTGAAATTAGTAAAATCAGTGAACTTTTTGTGAAACATTTTTGATCTATTTAAAATCTTTGCGAAATATTTTTAGTCTTTATGAAATCTTTGAAATCTGTAGACAATCCTTTAAATCTTTAGGAAATCATATAAGTCTTTGTGCCCGCTATGTAATCTATTTGAAAATTTTGAGAAATAATTAAAATCTTCATACACTCTTTGAAATCTATCTGAATTTTTTGTGAAATAATTAAAATCTTCGTGCTCTCTTTGAAATCTATCTGAAATTTTAATGAAATAATTGAAATCTTTGCCTAATCTGTGGAAAATCATTGAAATCTTTGTGCACTCTGAAATATATTAAAAATTTGTATGAAATAATATAAATTTTTGTGAAATATTTTATATCCATCCGATATCCTTACAAAATAATTGAAATCTTTCTGAGACTCTTGTAAAATCTTTGGAAGTCTTTGAGAAATAATTGAAATCTTTTAAATGTTTAGGAAATCATTGAAATATTTGTGAAATTGTTTGCAAATTATTGAAATCTTTTTGAAATATTATAAATCTATCCGAAATCTGTGCTATATATTTGCAATCTTTGAGAAATTACTGAAATCTTTGTGCACTCTGAAATCACTGCGAAATTTTAGTTAAATAATTTAAATATTTTTGAAATCCTTTAAATCTATCCGAAATCACTGAAATCTTTTTGAAATTTTTGGAAATCTTTTCGAAATAATTGATATCTTTGAAATCTTGAGGAAATCATTGAGATGTTTACGCACTCTTTGTAATATATCTGAAATTTTTCTGAAATCTTTGGCAAATAATTGAAATCTTTGTGCTCTCGGAAATCACTCTGAAATTTATGTGAAGTAACTTAAATATTTGTGAAATCTTTTGAATGTATCCGAAATCATTGAAATCGTTGTGAAATTTTTGTGAAAACTTTGGTAATATTTGGGAAATATTTGAAATCTTTAAAATCGTTAGGAAATCATTGAAATCTTTGTGAAATATTTTGGAAATCATTGAAATCTGTGTTCTCTCTATAAAATCTACCTGCAAGTTTTGTGAAATAATTAAAATCTTCGTTCACTCTTTGAAATATTTTTGAAATTTTTGTGAAATAATAAAAATCTTAATTTACTCTTTGAAATCAATCTGAAATTTAGTTGAACTAATTGAAATCTTTGGAAAATCATTCAAATCTTCGTGCACAATGAAATATATTAGAAATTTTTATAAATCTCTTAAATCCATCCTAAATCCTTACGAAATCATTTAAAATTTTTGAAAAATCTCCGGAAAATCTTTGCGAAATATTTCTAATCTTTCTGAAATGATTTAAATCTATCCGAAATCCTTACGAAATCCTTTGAAGTTTTTGTGAAATCTCTGTAAAATCTTTGGAAATCTCTCCAAAATATTTGTAATATTTTGAAGTATTTGGTAATATTTGTGAAATTATTAAAAACAGTGATCTTTTTGTCAAATCTTTTAAATCTATTTAAAATCTGTGCTAAATAGTTTTAATCGTTTTGAAATCTTTGAAATCTTTATGAAATCCTTTAAATGTTTAGGAAATCATTTAGTGCTATGAAATCTATTTGAAATTTGTGTGAAATAATAAAAATCTTAGTTCACTCTTTGAAAGCTATCTGAAATGTTTTGAAATAATTGAAATAATTGTGAAATCGATTAAATCTGTCCAAAATCCTTGCAAAATAATTTGATATCTTTGTGAAATCTCTGTATAATATTTGGAAAGCTTTGCGAAATATTTCAAATATATCTTATAAATCTATTCAAAATCTTCACGAAATATTTGAAATCTTTGAAATTTTTAGGAAATCATTGAAATCTTGGTGAAATATTTTAGTGATCATTGAACTGTTTGTGCACTGTTTGAAATCGATCTGAAATTTTTGTGAAATAATTGAAATCTTTTAAGTATATCCAAAATCATTGCGAAATATTAAATTTTTTAAATCTTCGTGAAATCTGTGCTATAAATTTGAAATCTTGGGAAAATTATTGAAATTTTAACGCAATATTTGAAATTTATCGGAAATGTTTTGTGAAATATTTTAAGTCTTTGTGAAATCTCCTAAATCTATCCGAATTCTTTGTAGAATCTTTGGGAAATTAGTGATATCTTCTAAATCGATCGAAGTCTTTGCGAAACCTTCCAAATTTTTGGAACATTATTAAAATCTTTTTGTTTCTTCGGAATATGTACTTATTATTTATCAATAATCATTATAAAAGCTTATCTATGTTTATCCAAAATTGATCCACCTATCATCAATTTAATGAGAAAAACAGTTCTTAAGGAACACGATACAAATTCTAAGTGTGCGCATTTTGAAAATTTTTGGGACCACTTTTTTTTTAATTTAACAATTCCATGTACGGATATTTATAGTATTAGAAAAGACGAAAAATTTATCCTAATGACTTTTTTTGATAAAAAAAAAAGATTCTCAGAGTTATAGCATTTTCAAAATTTTTAAAATCAATCGAAAATAAAAATTTTAAGCCAAAAAACGCACGATATGAAAAAAGTCAAGAGAAGAAAAATCAAGATTATCATAACAACTTTTTGGATTTTCTTGAAAAATCGAAAATTCAAATTTTGATTGCACAAAAAATAATGA
>JAWWLR010000158.1:86727948-86747921 GCA_035041075.1 Acraspis erinacei | reverse complement strand
CCAATTCACCCCTCACAACTATACTCACCTCCTAGGCTTCCACCCTCACACTCTACTCACACCTTCCACACAAAATCCATAAAAACTTCTCACCTCCCGCCACTGCACACTTTCTCCTACCGCCACCAAAAAGCAAGTATCATTAATATAAACTAGAAATTAAACACAATCTCCTGTATATAGGCCAATGTATACTGATAATCTCCATCGAAGGTTACCTCGCGTTAGTTTCATTGGCTGTGTCTGCTAAGAAACGAGGCATACAATTTCTGTGTTTGCCCTAGGATGGGATTGAGATCTACCGTAAGAGAAAAGTAGCGCAAGAAGTCAACACAATCAAACTTTTCAAGTATATAAAAGAAGGGTCTATCGTTAACTGAGTGTAATATATACGAATTTCAAAATTTCAAATTGGAACAGTTTATAGAAATATATAATAATAAAGTAAGAAATGCTTACGACGTTGAAGCTGTCTGGGGCCGCCACTTGCGTGAGGAACTGATCCTGTAAAAAATACAATAAAGATGTATCAAAAGTAATCCCACAGCAATTTGGAACTTCGGTTGTGGAACATGCCAATTTATTGAAAACGTAAGAGGCATCGCATAAATTCTATAAAGTATTTGGGCATGAGGGAGGGATGAGAAAAACGATTTAAGGAGAAAAAGTAGTATGTACGATACAACGATGCGATTGGTTATTGATTCATCACTTAAGGTATAACTTTTATTTGTAGAAAATTGATCTTTTTTATTTGACAATTAACTACGTGCAATTTTTTAGTTAAGTTGAATAGTTTCTCGTTTTCATTATTCCATTTATATTTTATATAAATTTTATTTCCTTATTTATTTTTTTATTTATTAAATTTAAATTTTATTTTATTTTATATTCCAATTATATTTTTTTGTAAAATTCCTTGTTTCAATTCATAATTTTACTTTTTTCAAAAACATACCGTTTCAACTTAGAATTCGAATTTTAAAAAAATCCGCTGTTCCAGCTCGGAATTAATTTAAATTTAAAAATTCCCTGTTCCAAGACATCTTATAATTATTTTGGATAAATATCAGCTTCAACTCAGAATTTGTTACAACTTTAAAGTTGCCTGCTTCAATTCAGAATTAGAATTCTTTGGAAAGAATTCCTGTTCCAATTCAGAACATTGTTCGTTTTCGAAAATTTTCTTAAAACCTTCCACATGCATCTTTAAACATTTTGTAAATCCTTCTAAATCTTTTTAAATATTCCTTAAAAATTAGTTTACTAAAGTAGAAAATTATTTTCAATTTTGCCAGGAAATAATTTTTTTATTCTTCTGAATCCTGTTGGAAACGACATTTTAAACCTTCTAAATTTCTCATAATCTTACTCGACTTCTTTCTCAGAACAATAAATTTTCAATCGTTATTTTGACATGAAAATGCAACAATTTGAATTACAAATTAAATTTGGTTAAATATAAGAATTAAAATTGTGACGTTGAAAGTCCAATGGAAACAATTTAATTTTTAGCGTTAAAATCTGGATATTCTAAAATTTTGAACTGGTTCTGAATCGTCTGGTACAATCAATTATTATTTACTTTTTAAATCTTAAAGTACAATTCAATTTAAAAAAATCAAGATTTAATTTAGATTCACAATTGATTAACTAAAAATGCTTTTTATCAAAAATCTTTGATTAGAAACGCTTCTCATTTTTAGTTGTTTAAGTTTTTAAAAATATATTTCAAAATTCCTATATTGACATGTACGCTTAAAAATTAAAATATAATATAATAATATATATAATATAATATATAATATAATATATAAAATAATAATATAAAATGGAAATTTTTTAAAATTAAAGAGTTTCCACTAACGATTTTTAAACTAAATTATATCATAATTAAAAAAATAAAAATTAAACTAATTATTTAAAAACGGTTAAAATCAAATTTTGAAGAATTTTTTTTTCTAAAAATTTGTAAAATTCCCGGTCAACAAAATAAATGTACGGTCATTTCCCGGGTTTTTCCGGTCTTAAAAAATTCATGGTGATTTCCGGTTTTCCCGGTCCAGCAATTAAACTTTAATAACGTTAATTAATTATTTACCTCCCTTTTGTAAATTAAGATTCAATAAAAATTACTGCTTTTATCGAAAACGAAAGACAAAAAAAAAAACAAATAACTACAGTTTAATAAAGAATTAAGACGTCAAGTATTTCTTATAACTTACTATTCGGGAATTTAATAATCTGGAAATTTTCTAGTCATATTATTTTAAAATTTGCAATTTTCTGACGGGAATCTTACAATTCGCGAACTTTATTATTCGGAAATTTTATTATTTTTTAACTTTTTAAATGGAGAATTTAATTATTCGGAAATCATATAATTCAGGAATTTTAAAATTTGAAATTTTTTGCTAATTTTCCCACTCAGGAATTTAATGATTCGGACATTTCCTAATTAAGAAATTTTCTAGTTTGATTATTTTATAATTTAGAAATTTTATCACGGAAATTTTATTAGTCATCCATTTTTCCAATTCGGTAATATTATAAAAACTTTCGGGACATTTATTATCCTGAAACTTGTCAAATTCGGTAAAATTGTAAAGTATTTGGGAATTTAATTATTCGGGACCGAATCCATTTCAAATCAGGCAATAATCAAATTAAATTTCCGAATAATAAAATTCCCGTAAAAAATGGTAGACTTCTAAAATATCCTAATTAGACCATTTTTCACCAATCACAAAAACATGTATCGCCTAATTTCCTCTAAAAACACATATTTCGTCCCCGAGAGATTTCGCGACTTCGAGTGTAGAACCTGCGTGATTTGAAATGGATTCAGTCTCGGGACTCTTATAATTCTTTAATTTTACAATTCGGGGATCTTATTATGCTGGAATTTTATTAATCGGGAATTTTTCAAATTAGGAATTTTATTATTCGGAAGTTTGATTATTTCGGGAATTTAATTATTTGGGAATTTTATGATTTGGGAATTTTTTAATTCAGGAATTTTATAATTCGGGCATTTTATTATTCGGAAATTTTATGATTTGAAAATTTTCCCATTCGGGAATTTAATTGTTCCGGAATTTTATAATTCCAGAAATTGATTGTTCGAAAATCTTATAATGCAGGAATTATACTGTTCGGGAATTTTCCAATTTGGGAATTATATTATTCGGAAATGTCACTATTTCGTTATTCGCCGATTCTAGAATTTTGTTATTCGTAAATCTTATAATTAGCGAACTTTATTATTTCAAATTTTTCGTTAATTTTCCAATTCAGGAATTTAATTATTCGGAAATCTTCTTATTCGAGAATTCTGTTATTGGGGAATTGTACAGTTCGGGTATTTAATTATTCCGAAATTTTATTATTCGGCAATGTTGCAATTCGGGAATTTAGTTATTCGAGAATCTCATAATTCAGGAATATTACAACTTGTGAATTTTATTATCGAAATTCTTATTATCAGATAATAAATTTACTTGATTATTTTTTATTTCAAAACCATTTACAGGAAATTCCATGTCTGTCAGATTACCTACTGGAACGAAATAAATTAATTTCTTTATTTACCATTGTGTTGGCTGTAAACTTCGTGTACGTCTTCATCACCACCTTGTTCTAATTGCATACTAAATTCTGTAAACATATAATATAAATTTATAAATTTAAAAAAGAAAGAAATTTTACATACAAGCAATACTATGATACGTGCTCTAAAACATTCCTTACGTAAGATATGTTGAGGTAAATGGGTTGTATTACTTAATTTAACTAATTATATAAGTAGCACCTAATAATATTAGTATTGTTCTCAAATTTTATAATCATAAATTCGGGAAATAATAACAAATTAATAAACAAATAAGGCTTAATCCACACAATTATAAACATACCGTGATATTTGCCATGATTCCCAAAAAATCTAGTAAATTCCGAATTTAAAAGTGTAAAGTCTGAAATCGCATTGGGTGTCATTGGAAATGAACTTTATTTTCTAAACGCAATTTTCAGTTTTCGGCCCCAATTTTCTTCCTGTCTCCAAATTTCTTTCCTAAACTCGACTTTCTGGCTTGAAAATTTAATTATTTTATTTAATTTTTTCGATTTCTTGACCATATTTTCTTTAGATGAAAATTCACTTATTAGGTTAGGCGGAAGACAACGAGATGCTCCTATCAGTTTTGATGAAAATATTCCTATAAATATTCTTCGTCATCACATAAGTGAGCTTATAGCCAGTAAAAAAGTTACAATAATTATGTGGCGCTTTTAGTTTCATATTGTTGCACACTAGATATCCATTTAGAACTTGTTTTTGATTGTTCCTCTGCCCCTTTTCTTGCCGCCTATCAAAAATTTTCCCCAGTGCGTGGAAGATATGAAAATGTATACATTGTTACTGGTGCGACCTTCCACGGTGCTGACAGGGAATTAAAAAATTGTCTTTTAAATCTTAGACTGGACACAAATGTGCCAAATAAGTTCGCAATTCAAGTTACTTTTTGAAATTTTATACCTCGATCCGCTCCTCATTTTAGGAGTTTTTGAGAGGATGCATTTAAGCGTTTTAAACATGATCCTGTTTGCGAAACTTCGATGACTTAATGGAGCGATCGCGAGATGGAATGACAATAGCACTTTTTTACAGACGAAAAACGTTTCTATTGTGGACTTGTAACTCGTATTCTAAAGAAGTCTAATAACTGGAAAATGCCACGTGTGTATAGGGTGCACACTGCACATCTTCTGACACAAATACCTAGAGCTATTTTTTATTCAAAACATCGTCGAGAACCGAGATCACCTGCCCTCGTTTATGATGGATGGCGTAACGTATATGATAGCTAAAATGGTAGATGATGCTACTATTAGTGATTCCTAACCAATTACCTGCCTCTCGAGCTTCTATAAGCATTTCACGACTATCATTTCTGACTTCATATATAAATATTGTGAGAAGAACAACGTCTCTTCGAAGAACAGAAAGGTCGGTTTCAAGGCTTCTGTGGTGGCAAGGACCAAGTCTCGATTGACAATGTAGTTTTTTTATGCGAAACACCGCAAATTCCATTTGAACATGGCTTTCATTTACTATGAACAGGCGTTTTCCTCAATACCTGACTATAATTTACATAGCCCAGGTAAGTATTTAGAAAACGAACGCCATCTCCTTTATTCGAACAGGACTATTCTGAGTCACAACCTATTCAGACACAGCCATCCAGATGTCCTCTTGGTTATATGGACGCGGTCAACGTACTGATCGTATGGAGGTTGAACAAGGTCACCGGGTTCATACCGGGTTCAGAAAAGTTCATTCGAGGTGCATAACAATCTTTCAAGAGCTATGAGCTCGACATTCACTGCATCTGCTTCAAAAGGCAGTATTGCTGAACATGTGCAGCATAGTCTGAAGTTTTCGGGGCGTGGACAATGATAGTAACTAAAATCGCCACCTGCGACCATCCCGCGTATACGGCACATGACTTTGATTAACTTGTTTTATATTTTTTAACTGTTTTATAAATATTGTTCGAGTCTTTTGCATTGGAACTAGCGTTTGTGAGATAGATGGATCCCTTTAGGATGAATGGCCGATCCCTTTAGACGTTTTCTCCCCTTATTGCTTCCAGCGCTTCGCAAACGTATTTAGGAGAGAATTACCAGGTCATGAGAACCTCTTGGTAGAAGTTGAACCAACGTATAATAATAATAATAATAATAATAATAATAATAATAATAACCCGTTTTAGCAAGAAGACCTTTGCAGATGGCCGATAATGCCAACATGAGAGCTAGAATATCAAAAATGCAACAAAAAGTCTTTCTCAGGGTTCACAAATTAGTTGAAACTAATATTACTCTCCCTGATTTGTTCCCTGAAGATTTTGATCTCTGGAATATGAACTGTGCACTTTACGAGAAAGCGGTCTCCCTACTTAGGGACAACAGAAGTAATGATACTGCAATACGCCTGAGTAAGACTCGCGAGCATATTGCACAGCTTCAGTTTAAAATTAAAATAGCGAGGCAGCATGCATCAAATGTTCAGTCCGTGATTAGCTACATAAAATCGAGTTAAAAATTTCATTCCATAAGGTAGGGCACTTTCTTGAAGTTTACGAAAAGGAAATCACACGCTGAATAAGTGTAAACCGTTGGCCACCAAGAAACACTGGATAAAAAAAAAGATCTGTTTGAACACCCAAAGAACGCCTTGAACGACGAGTATAGTGGATTTAGAAAAATCCTATATTTTCTACTCATCTTTTCCGTTTGTTCAACAAAACATCATGTGCCATTGAAAACTCGCCTAGTCGAGAAGAGATTCAACTCTTCTGGCAACAAGTATATTGAGATAATCATAAGATAAATGAAGACGCTTACGATATAAAACTGTTGTGTAACTTTGTCCAGGAAGATCTTCACTTTTACACATCAACATCTAGCTCGTATATTTATCATTTTGTTAAACGAAGAGCAAGCCGTCCTACAGTGGCCGGAGAGTTCTCAACTCTAAAGAACTAGCGGCCCGTAGCTTGTTTTAACAACAGCTAGAAGCTATTCACTAGAATCCTGAAAGATAGGATTTTAACATCTATCAAGCCGATATGAAGTGAAATTATTAAACAACGCGGATGCAAGAAAGGGCTGGCAGTTTGCAGGGAGAAAATTTTAAAAGACATTGTATTACCCAAGATTCCATCAGGTTTCTGCGCAATCTGTAATACAGTGGACTAACTACCAAAAGTTATTCGAAAACAAGAACCATGAGTTACTTATCAAGCTCCTTGACTTCCTAGAGGAGCATCAAAAAAATAGTGAGCTATCTGAAAGAGCTTATGTTCTTGCGGCGGACAAGATTTTTCATAACATCTCACAAAACAGAAGTGACTAACAGCTTTGTCATATATAAGAAGTGGGTCTCCGAAGGACACTCTCCGTGTCCGGATACCTATTTGGCCCGCCAAACAGGAGCTTAATCCCAAATTGTGTGTTAAAAACGACCATTGAAAAAAGGTATCACCAAATTCTCAGAAAATTTGAGCTTCAGCATTATCTGGGCAGTATATGATTCGGGCGAAAAATATTCTGACCTTTCCTTTGCTGCTGTATACGTTTGGGGCAGTAGAAGAAAACTTCGATGAGTTCAAAAAACTTGACCAGAGCTCACTCAAGATGATGACTAAAATCTCTACAGATACAGGGGTAAGATTTTTGCTGAGGTTAGATTGTCTTTATCTAAGAACGGTTCTAGCTACAGCCTGCTCAGTTCTAAAAACAGCAACAGATTCTCTAATGCGATTCATACGTCAACATGAAGTCGGCAGTGCTGTGACGTTTCTATACCATGCCGCAGATAAGGCCGCAGATAAGGCCGCAGATAAGGCCGCAGAGGAAATTTGTCACCCATTGGATTCCAGAGACACTACACATGGCTTAGCATCACTAACACCTTTGGTGATCAAAAGTCGTGTAGAGCGCGCAAACACTCAGTTTCTCTTGGGAGAAAATGCTGACAAGCCCCTTCATGGTAAATTCTACGTCATTATGCGTAACGAAGAGATATCGATAAATTGGTTCAACCCGCGCTTTTCAAATCTGCTGTATTGAGATCGAAGTTTAAGGGATTTCTTTTTGCCTGACAAGATGGCGTCATAGACACATTGGTTTACCATGAACGCATTATGAATGTACCTGTAGGTGATAACGACTACTGAGCGTGCAAGCAAGAGTCAAAAATACTGGGACATTTTCTCAGTAGATGGAAAAAGTGTGCATGCTATGGGTACATAGAGAAACACAGTGCGGCTCTATATGTGTTATATTACACCAAACTGTGGCTTTCAGTTCAGTGTCGGGTGTAGCCTTAAAATAGCTTTGGGCTGAACTCGGGCTGAGCGACACGTAAACAGTCAAGGACGCAATGACCGTTTCCAATTGAAATACATGCTATTGCTTAACTGCGCAGTCGCACATTGCGGCCCTTCTGAAGCAACTGTTGCAAACCGCTCTCGCCCTGCTTTCCTCAGAAACCACAAGGGCCAGCAGTTCTAGGAAGGCCGAAAACGGACTGACTGAGAGCGGGAGTTTGGTGTACTTTATGCGGCATTACTATGGTGCTGATCTAATGTTCATTTTGCCATATGCCTAAGGGGAACTGGAGTCCGTTGTGGAGAATTATTAGTGTAAGGTTTACTAAAATTCCTCATTCGCCACCATGCAAATTAACAGTGCTACAAAGCCTGATATTATCCTTCAAAATCTGAAGACCAAGTTCATTTACGTGATTGAATTCTCATGACCAGCCCATTGTAATATTACGGCAAAAGAGGAGGAAAAGCGGGTGAAATATCAAGCTCTTCTTCTCGAGCTAAGCAGGCTCTACCAAGGATACAAACTCCATCTTGTTATTTTCATAAGTGGCTGCCTTCTAAAATATAATGAACAGAAGTGGATGGTGTACACTTTCAGGTTGCGTCGGGATTGATTGGTTTAAGTAATCACGATCTTAGCTTCTGGAGCCTACAATTTCTCACATAAAAACAGAAGAGCCACTGATCGGGGCCACGGCATGTGGAACGGTAGTGATAGTGACCTACGGGTTTATTAGGCAGATTTCACTAATAAAGTACCTGGTCACCAAGAACAGACGCTGCTACAATTGCTGTCGTTGAACTCAATAGAAGAGAGGAAATAAAACCAAAAAGCTGATACACTATACTGCCAAAATAATCCACCGCCGATTAAGGCAAGGAAATATATCCTTTCAGGAATATTACATAAGTTTTTATTCTGAGCTTAGTGTCAAGAAAAATAACCAGGAAGAAACTTAAGTCCCTTAATTGTAATACATGATTAGCCACTGGTCAAGTGTTTGAGGAACACGAACCGAAGCAATTCATACGCTGCGTGGTTTCAGCTAGAGAAAGCAAGAGCTAACAGTAACCCTGTAAAGGTTCTGACTAACAGAACAACTTGAGATTCTTCAATGTTTTTCAAAGCAGGCAAGTAATGGGAAAGCTCCAGGTCTGGACTTGGTTCACAACGGCTTGTACAAGTAAGCGAAGGGTGTGCTTCACATCTGATAACAGGCTTCATGCTTAAAGTTTCTGCTTATATTTTTCCTAGAAAACCAGGCGCTCAAAATACTTCGACTCAAATTTCGACTGATAGCCTGTCCTCCAAATAAGCTTTACGACAGTTGTCTTTCAATGAGAACCAAATGAGCAAACCCCTAAATCGCATGTGTCATGGGTTCAGAATATATGATAATTAGGATGGTCATCAAGAGACCCATCTGATATACAGGGATGACCTGAATCTATACGATAGTTCCAGCTGGAAACTGCAGCAAGTGATCAATATTGCAAATCAGTTTTCTAATGACATCCAAAGAATTAAAAAACAGGTTTTAGAATGACATCGAGAAAATAGCTGAGAGCGAGTCATATAAATATCTATTTATTATCGAATCTAAGGGTATTCAGAACACGAAAGTCTAGAAAAGCCTAACGACTGCCTTTAATGCAAAATTAGAAATCAACATCTATAGCTTCCCTGTCCTCACGTATTCCTTTCGGCTCATAAAATAGACTATGCTCAACCTGGAATGGATAAATAGACCCATCCGCGTAGAAATGACAGAGCACGGAAATAACCACTGATAATGAGAAACCGGGTTCACCCGAGAATTGGTTTAAAAAGATACATATACTAATAATACGCATGTTAACAATAATAACGTGGTGAATACTTACGACGTAAATAAGGTTTATTGGCAGCATCTATTTCAGGATAGAATGCTGTAAGAATAGAATAAAAATGTGTCAAAATTAATGGAACAGCAATCTGGCATCTTGTTTGTTTAAATTTGTTATGCTACCCTATTTTTAAAAAATATTTGAAAGTTCACTATTCAGTTTTTGTTTGAGAATTCATCTGCGCTCTTCATACGCTCCTTTTCTGAGGACTATCTCATGTTTTACGCGATTCCCGGTGATTTGGACGACAATATAGTCATCTCCGTCACCTTCAGTAACTTCGAAACTTTCTGCAAGGTGCTTAAGAAATATTTCTTGCATATCTTTGGATGTCGATATTATTAATCGATCATCTACGTAGACTATTAAATATACTTCTACACTGTATATTTTACTGGATAAAACAGAGGGTTCAACTTTGCTTTGAAAAAGATGGATTTCCTTCAAACAGTTTCTTTTGATAAGCCTTCATAGTTTCCGGAAGTTCCATAAATACTTTTTTCAAGAAACCATTCAGAAAGGCACTTTTATTGTCGAATGGGCCTATTCCTATGTCATTGATGGTCGCTAGCACTAACGCGGTACGTATAGAATCGTATGGCACAACTGGGGCAAATTTTGCCTTGTTGTATATACCCTCAATTTATGAGTAACTTGTTGTAATAAGTCGCGCTTTCACTCGCACATCGTCACTTCAGGTGTATGTTTTATTTTCAACAACGAATTGCATCCAAAACTTGAACAACCTTCTGGCAAAGGCATCAAATCCTCTGTTTTGTTTTCTTCTAAAGAACATAATTCTGGTTTGAATGCTCATTTTCACGCTTCAGCATTTTGTAACTCGAGCGCCTCTGGATATGCATGAGGTTCTACTATTATTGCAGAGAGCGCCGTTTCTTCATATCTTAAGAGCGGCTTGATGTTCATTCGGAGATTTGATCGAGGGTTGAGTGCTTCAGAATTTTTATTTAATTCAAGTGCTTCATTTTCGACTTATAGAGTGCATTTCATTCCTCTTAATGATATCTTGCTCAATAGTGGTTTGTACATCATTAGATTGCGTTCCAAAGGGAACAGATTTTACTATTTCCACATATTTCTTCCTGACTAACGCTAAACGTAAAGAACACAAATTTGACCTATAAATTACCTTGAAGATGAAGTTCATGGTCAAATTGAAGGTCACCATTGTATTTCCCGCTAAAAGTTACTCCAATTGTGACCTTGACCTCAGAAAATACAGAACCGTCCTGTTAACCCAAGCTGGACCTTGTTTAAAATAAAATCACCATTAGCTGACGTACAAAATCACTCCTGACCTATGAGCTGAGTCTTCATGAAGTGATTTAACATAATTATTTATGGACTCAGACCCACTTTCTTAAAGAAGTAAGTTCATTCGTTTTCCCGAAGTGTTTTGTGCTAAAGAGAGGAATTCCTTTCTCTTGAGAAAAATTTCGTAATCTTTGTTGATCAAGTACACGTTTCAGAAACCTGTGGCCTCGTCTTTGAATGTTACAAAGAATATGAAGCCTCTATTTGTTCCTGCTGATATTAGTCCACTTAAGTACATCGGAATGTATCCATTCACAAGGTTGTAAATTTCATGAATGTTGGAGATGATTAGGTAAGCGATGGGCTTCACTTAGTTTTCATGGCTCGCAGAAAAAATCCGTATAGTCAGCAATCTCTGTATCATCAACTACTTTCTTTAAAAACGCTGTTTTAATTGTTGCTGGATTTATGTGTTCTAGTCTTGCGTGCTAACTTTGCACATTAATAATTCTCGCGGCGTTAGCTCTTTCAAAAACGTAGAGGTATCGACGCCAGTAGAGAATAATTGTTCTTTCAAATCTGGAACCCACAAAACATTTTCCATCCTTTGAGGCTTCCACTGATTCTGTATCCAGGCCTCTACGAATACTGTCCGCATTGCGGAAACGGTTAGTTTGCAATCACCCGCAACAAGCAACTATTTGTCCTGAATTTCAACAAAATCATAGAACCGTTCTCTTCTAGAAATCATGTGTTATGAAACACCCGGATGAGCCATCAATATTTCTACATCATTGGCTGCTCTTATAACCGAAACTAGTTGTCAGAGAATAAATTCATCGGATTTTGTAGTTTTTTAACAATTTTCATTGTTCTTTCTCGTTTCCGGTCACTTTCGTTCCCATTATCCCATCTGCCCACAACGAAACTTCGGGTAATCTTTTTCTTTTCCGGAATCTCAAAGATTACCTTTCGTGAGGAACGATGATGTTTTAGCATTTTTGCACAAAAGGCACCCATCAAAATTTCAGCTTTATCATGTTTATTCAGCGGATAGCTTTTTGTCAGTGGGCACGTGAACAAATTCAAAAAAATCCCAACTTTTTTAGTTATGTATTATTCTCTGACGAGTCGTCTTTTACGAACCATGGAATAGTTAATCGACACAACATGTACTACTGGAGTATTGAAAATCCGCAGTGGCTTCGTGAAGTCGAACACTGGCATCCATGGACTATCAACGTACGGTGTGGAATAATTAACAACAAACTGATCGGTCCCCAGATTATCGAAGGCAGCTTACTGGTACAAAGTATCAAGACATTTTGGAAAATGAACTGCCAATATTGCTTGAAGACTTGAGCTTAAAAATATGGCAGAACATGTGGTTTCAACATGATGGTTGTCCGCCACACTATTCAGCGATTGCACGAGAAGTTCTTGATCGTGCTTTCAATGGTCGCTGGATTCTCAATAATACCATTCTCATCAGAGAATTCTCGAATTTTAAAATATTCAAAAAAGAAAATTTCCAAATGATAAAATTATCGAATCTATAAAATTAATCATACTATTACAATTACAATGATGCTATAATTAATCAGGAATTTTATGTTTCAGGAACTTTTCCAGTTCGGTAATATTATGAAATGTTCATGTGTCTTATTCGAAAATTCAGTTCTTCCGGAATTTTCCAATTCTGGAATTTAGTTATTTGGGATTATTATATTTCGGAAATATTATGATTTGGACTTGGATATGATCTACAGAAATGAAATAATTTTTTTATTTACCATTGTTATCAGGATAATTGTATTGACTGCCCCAGCTGTCAGGTGCAGCGCGACTAAATTCTGCAAAAATATAATAGAAATTTATAAAATTAAATAAAACAGAGATTTCGCTTAATGGTTGTGAATAGATGCTAATATGCTAAACAGTTTGCACAAGTATAAGCAGCACTATGATTCATATTCTAAAACAACACCCTGAGAGTGTAAATTCAAATCGAGGTCGCGCGAGCATAATTCGAAAGATTAATGAATTTCGTTCGACAGGTTTCACACTTTTTGCTGTTCATAACTGGAACTCAGTTTTCAAAATACTCATTTTTGAAAATCACTTAGCGGCGTTGACCTCGTGTTAGCGTGTCTGCTTGTGACTCCGCTGCTGTGGGGTTCAAATCTTTTGGCTAAACATTTTATTTTACATCATTAAAAAAGTCGAATTATTACTATTATTAATTTTGTTTCATTATTGATCCATTAATAATCAATCATTACTAATAAATAGTTATTATGAAATTCGATAATCTTTCGGCAAATTTATATTTTTCCCACTTATTATTTTTAATGTATTAAAAATTCAATTAAAGGTTTATTAAACTAATATTTTGAAGTTACTAGTGGCCTGACCTAGGACAGTTTTTACCAAAACTTTTAATTTATACCAATTAGTCTTTGAAATGTTGCCTTTAATTCAAGCAAATAAAACTTCAAAAATGTTTAGGGTTTCCCAAGATATGGCAATAAATATCCAAGACTTCAAGGACAAGCCGTTTTAAATTTGAGATTTTTCCTACAACTTTCATGGGTCATGCCACAATTTGAAGTCGAGGTACACAATTAGAGAAATTCTTGAATTTATTTGTAACTTCTCACGCAGTATACTATTTCCAAACTCGTTTTTCGACTCAGTGGATGCGTCACTTGATAAGCTTTCAAACGGTTTTTTAATCCAGTTGCCCGCTCTATTTTTGGACGAGTCCTCACATTTCAAAGTCAGCCGTGATTTTTAATAGTACTATCGCTGACCGCAGCGGGAGGAAATTAAAAAACGAGGTTTGAATTTTTGTAAAGGAAAATGCAGCATTACATTTTTAAGCGATTTATATGACCTGATTTTTGCATTTTTTGGTTTTGTTTAATCTTTTATGTTAATGCAAGTCGAGAAGAAAAGATCGATTTTTTTTTGGTTATCTTCGTGAAAAAAATTCTAAATCAGCATTGCCAGCCTTCCTGCACGGGGGAAGTTAAAAGCAAACAAATTAAGACCTTGTTAAGTTATTTGTTATAAACAAATTAATTTAAGTAGCGAAGTAAAAAACAATACAAATAATGCAAAACCTATTTTATTTTATTGCTTTTATAAAAAAGAAAAGAAGGGTTTTCTCATAAAAGGAGGCCCTCAATTTTAAATCAATTTAATAAGAGATAAAACGAATGTCAGTGAAAAGACGTAAGGTCAATGTGGAAAACAAACGAACATACGTGGCATAAGTTAAAAAATCGATCCAAGCTTTAAAAAACAAAATGAACTAAGAAAATAAATGAGAAAGGGGATAAAACTTTATCAAAAATGAAAATTAGAATCCTGATTCAGTTGCTCATACTGCTTTCACCAAATATTATATTGACACAAGCCCTAATTTTGATTTAGACAATTTTGAGATTTTATCAATGGAGAACAATAGAGCTTGTAGAAAAATAATTGCAAAACTTTTTTATAAAAAAAGTACCAAATACTGTTAATCTAAGGTATGAAAATAATTTACTTCCTGACGTTTACTAACTTCTTACAAGATTTTAATTTTCGTTTTTGATGAAGTTTTATATCAGTCGTCTTCGCGGCAAAAGTGATATCGGGCTCCTGCCCTTTGTTATTTCTTTTCTTAGTTTTTGTTTTGTTTATAATGCTTATATATTCTACGTCACGTTTTAATATGTTTCTGTGACTTTTTTACTCCTACTCTGACTCTTTATTTCGATTTTTTAGCTTATACCACACGGAGAGAATTTAGGTAAAACCGTCGCGCAGGCGGTGAGCGATTTGTTGCACTTCGGTTTGATAATTTCCAATCAGTAAACGTCCTTGGCGAAATAATTTGAGGAAAATAAAGAGAAAAAACGATTTCTTTCTGCCTTTAAATATTCACATTAGGCATTTGTTTATACAATTTGTTTCTAAAATTAATAAAAAATATCGGATGAGATATTTTTATAATCGTGTATTAGTTTTTCGATGATAGCAAGTAATTTTATCGCAAAAATTTACTTTAAAAAAGAAGAATCCACATTGTAGACTATTTGTTTAGTTAGTTTGTTTATAAAAATTAAATAAAAAATTTCATAATTTTTTGTTGCTTTAACTACCCCCGTGCATAAAATCTGGAAATGCTAATTATAAAAACTTTTTTTGACGGAGATAAGAATTGCCAGGCTTAAGGACGCTTCATTTAAAAGAGACTCATGCAAAACAATTACGCTATTTTAAGTTGCGACGAAAATTTAAATATAATATAGGAGAACGGATTTTAAAGCGTTCGTCGATATTGTCCTCATAGGAGAAAAATGTATCAGCTTAACTAAATAGGCGTTTTTATCATCCTTTTCATGTCATGGGGATACGTTTGGCCCTAGCTTTTCAATTGTTTCACTATACTGGAATAGCACTCAGCGCTTTTCCTGCGAAGGATCTGAAACCATACGTATCACGAAATGAAAAGTCTTAAGACAGTGCGGTTTCCTTTAACCTGATTTTAATTTTCTTTCTTGTACTTAATTGGATTAATTTTTGTTGTTTACTGCATGGATACTGGAATATTCTCTTTTGTTAGAGTATCCACAGGGCCACCACATAGCAGCGCTGTCGAGGAGCTCACTATGGGCCACAAAAGTCCTATAATTGATCCGCAAGATTTCCAGGATACTTTTGAATCCTTGACGAGAGTGATCAACTGCTTGAGGGATCGGCCCCAGATGCCGGGACGTGCGGTCTCCATTTCCTAGCTCATCCCAAGATCGGTTTACTCATCGACAGTTAGTGGATAAAGGCAGAACAATTTCGAGTGCGGCCTCGAAGTAGCTTGTCAAATTTCAGTGCAAGGATGGAGATGGAGGAAATGGGGTGGTCCAAAGATCGCGCTTAGCGGAGGACAGCATACTCCGACCTGGACAGTGCTCCGTTTCCCTGGAAGAGGATCAGATTGAAAAGAGTTAGGCAGAGGTTGGCGGAAGATCTTACAAGGGCAGGCTACCGTTATGACTGTAGTAGATCCGTATGCGCCTCTTGACTGCAGGACTCTCTTTGGGAGGACACGGGGGGCCAGAAAGCGAGTGCTCGGAAGCCCTTACCCTCTTTTGAGAGGTCTGCGGGTAAGGGGATACACACCGCCGGAACTGTTCGCACTGCAAACGGAGGGGTTTCCCTCATAAAAGGTACTCAGAAAGGGCCCCAGTTACGAATCTCAACATTCCGTCAAGAATTAATTTATAGCTGCCGCGTAATAGGTCATAGAGAATACACACACAGACATAATTATGTGGCGGACCCTATGAATCAACAACTTGCCCCAAATCTAGGACTCAGGACAGAATGGGTGCCTTTCTATAGACACATTCCAGTGCCCATTTTAGAAAACGAAGATTACATTTATATTGGGATATTGCCATCAATACAAGATCATTACATCAGAGCCAATCGACCTGAACATCGTGAAGCGAGAAAAAAAAGTGGACCAGTCTACATCATCGGCATTGATTTTCACTTTACCGAAATTTGCAGACAAGCTATATAAAAAATCCATAAGCATAGCGAGCTAACGCATGGAGTGAAGACAGTATGGAGGAATGTGAAGCATGCACCTACTCCTCCTATTGTGATTTCCTCTATAAGCACTGTGCACACAAGATGCACTGAATATCATGAACATTTAGGAGTCAGTAGGGTACTGCGAACAGCTCAGAAGGCGGTTCTATTAAACACCTTTCGGATTGTAATAAACTTTCTCGATCATCAGGAATTAAGAGACTAAAAACCTGTGGAATGGCACATGGTAGCTCTAAGAAAGCATCCAGAGGTGACGATTTTTCACCTTCAACCCACGTGGCCGTTGTTTAAGTATAACAGCGGTAAAGGACGAACTCCAAACTACACCATGCTCCTAATTTTGCACCTACAACTTCGTCGCAAAATAGTTCAAAAATCGTATTAAATTTTCCTGTAACATGTGCATGTCATATTAATCCGTGGCTATAATGAAAAACCGGGTTCACCTGAGAAAATTTTTGCAAAAAAGAAAATAATATTGAGATAAATACTTACCCTGCTGCCACATCTCGTGGTAAGCTGGAGTAGCATTTGATGCTGTAAAAATACAATAAATATTTATCAAAATTAATGGGACAGCAGCTTCGCATATTAAAAGCGAAATATGCTGCTTTATTAAACGTATCAGGGGTCTTGCATAAATTCTGTAAGGTTTTTGAGTATATATGTGGAAGAGGGGGGGGGGTAAAAATGGGTTTAAAAAAGAGTAGTATGCCGCATTTCAGAAAAAAATTGTTTACAAAATTTTCTAGACCTTAGCTCCATCTAATCTGTAAAGACTTAAAGAAATGCTATTATACTCTAATGATAATACAGATTTCTTATAAAATTTGACTTGTAAAACAAGGCATAATAATGCGTGTATTTCTGAAAAAAGAATTGTTCTCTTGATATCTTTTGTAGCTTATTGGGAAAGCACGCGACCGGCAATCGGAAGTTCTGTAGCTCGATTCCCAGTGGATCGAAAGGACAAGATCTTTTTTCAGACAAAAGTAATAATAATAGTGTAATAAATACATACGCTGCGCATAACCTCCGAAGCTACCATATTGCAGATCATGTAATGCTGTGAAAATACAATAAAAGTGTATCAAAATTAATGGGACAGCAGCTTGGCATATTCGAAGTGAAACAAGCTAATTTATTAAACAGATTACGTGTATTGCATAAATCCTTAAAAGTCTTTGAGTGTGGTGTAGGGGGGATAAGAACGATTTTAAGAAACATTTGTCTACCTATTTTCAGAAAAAAATTGAATAAAAGATATAATGCATAGCTCGAATTAGTGTGTAAAGCGATTAAGAAATTCTGTGATTCTCTGATGATAATACAGACTCCTTGAAAAATTGTAATTGTAATACCTGACATAATTCTTTTGTTCGATTTTCAGCGGAGCGAAAGGAGAAGATATATTTTTTTAATAGTTGCTGTCGAAAAAGGCCTAATTACTGGATTTGTTCATTAAATTTGTTTATAATATAAGCAATTATAATCTTAAGATAAAATTTTGTTTAATATAATATTGTTTCCATTCAAATTTCTTGCAATATAACTTGACAAAACCTATAATTATGGAAAATCGTAGAAAAAATTCTTTCAACAAATAATTTATTTACAAATTTCTTTTGTTTATTGGAAAATATTGGACAATCTTCAAATAATGTTACTAATGGCCATTTTTTGTCTTACATGTTTATTTATCAATCAATTTATATCTTATTAAAAAGTCAGGCTCTAAAACTGTCTTAGAAATCTCATTAGCTTATTTTCAAGTTTCTGTTGTCCAAATCGGTCAATATTTGAAAGTGAATGAAGTCTCTGAGGGTGATGCGTATCCTTTTCCTTTTTTTAGAAGATATCTTGGAAAAGTTACGTTTGGCCCGTTGTATTTCGACTATTGACTTCAGCTTAGGTAATCACAAAGTGCCTTTAGAGGAAAGTGGTCGGACAAGAACAACATTCTCGGTTCCGGGGCAAGACTTATTTCAATATAAACGCATGTCTTGTGGTTTGAGCAGGGCACCTACCACATTCCAAAGATAAACTGGTAAATGAATCGGCCCAGAAATGCATCAATACAGCCACTAAAGTAAATCCAGTCTATTTACAGTGTGGGAGGAAATTGCGTTCAAAAATAAGCCCCTGAGGAGAGAAGGAGATCCCTGATAATATTTTCGAGCCCGACATAAAAACTAGATAGAGCGTATGGAGCTCCTAAAAGAATTGCCAGACTTAAGGACACTTCATTTATAACAGGTTCATGCGAAAAAAATCTCGCTATTATAAGTTGCGACGCAATTGTAAATATCAGATAGGAGAACGGGTTTTAAAGCGTTCGTCAATGTTGTCCTCAAAAGAGACAAAAGTTTCGGCCAAACTAAACTAAAAGTTTTCATCATCTTTTTCACTCAGCGCTTTGAACATAAAGGATCTGAATCCATATGTATCACGAGAGACGAAGTCATTACTCAGTGGCGTTTCCTTTAACTTGATTTTAATTTCCTTTCTTGGACTTGATATGACTAATTTTGGTGTGTTTACTCCATGGAGGCCAGAAAATATTCTCTTTTCTTTTGTTAGAGTATCCGCATGACCATCACACAGCAGCGTTTTTGAGAGGATGACCTGAGCTCAGAAAATCCTATAATTGCTCCGCAAGATGTGCAGGATACTTTGGAATCCATTATTTAAGGGGATCATCTGCTTGAGGGGTCGGGCCTAAACCCTGTCAACTACCGTGTGCTCAGAGAGCTGTTCAAGGTACTTGCAATCTCCATTTCGTAGCTCTACGAAAATTGGTTTCCCTCATCGACAGGTAGTGGACGAAGGAAAATCAATTTTGAGTCTGGTCCCGAATTAGTCTGTCTAACCTCAGCGCAAGGACGGAGATGGAGGAAATGCGGTGGTCAATCGATCGTGCTCTGTGGAGGAGGGCAGGTTCTGATCTAGAGGGTGGTCTATTTCTCTGAGAGAGACACCGGTTGAGGAGAGTTAGGCAGAGGTTGGAGGAAGCAGTACATGAGCGGGCTGCAGCGGCCATGGGGAGTTAGAGTGGACCAGGAAGACCTTCCTAATGGGGTCCAGAAGGACCATTCAGAGAATATCCAGGCTACGCTTCCCAAAGTACCAAAGTTATCCCATTTCCGAGGTATGGGAGCAAGAGCACACGCACCGCTGGAACTGCTCGTACCGCAAATGGAGGGGTGTCCTTTACAAAAAGTGCTCGGGAAGGACCCAAGGTACCAATCTCGACATCCCTCCAAGGGCTTATTGATAGCTGTCACGTAATAGCTCATAGAGAATATA
>JAWWLR010000158.1:86561916-86572312 GCA_035041075.1 Acraspis erinacei | reverse complement strand
TTAATAAAAAAGTAGAAGAGACAAAAGTTCAGAGCGTCAAGCTCTTCAGAATTTAATGAACTTTAATTTAAAAAAATTTTAAATCGGACCAACATTGAAGACTCTGGACATTTTTGAACGAAAAAAGTGCATTTCCTCGCACTGTGTGCCGGGGAAGCTGGAGCCTCGGATTACGGAATATTCATTCAATGCTGGCATTCCCACATCTGGCAGTGCAAACTTAAGCCTCCAAGCCGAGCCCAAGTTTTGCATTGCGAGGCCTCAACATTTGTAAGGAAGGCCCAATATGATCATTTCCAGTCGGCAGGTAGGGTTCGTCTTGTCCCACCTTGGAAACATCGAGTTCTCGCTCGAAGGCAACACTATATGTATATGACTCATATTCATTGTATGATATATTATTTATCTCTTTACCCATCTGTAATTATTTTTATTTTACCAAACTCATAATTGTCGTTTGATCACAATTGTCACATGTTTTTGAAAAACATATGCATCATTTTCTCCTTAGAGGGCTCTTTAGCCCTAAGGGCGTGATAAATAAATTTTGATTTTGATTTTAGTCCGAAGTTGTACATTTCTTGACATGTTTTTCAAAAACAGATAATAAAATTTTTATTTTAAATAGGTTTTACATGATTTTAATTATAATTTTTAACACTTATTTTTTCCGTTTACACTTTAATGGTGATAGGGGACGTTTAAATATTATCTGTTCGACTTCTCCTTTTACATAGCTTATTTCAATAATCAAGAAGCGGACACGGCAATTTTCCACGCATTTTTCATTTGTGCTCAGAGGTTAAGTGACATATTTTCATGAAAATAACTTCAAATTTAAATTTTATTCGCGTAAACCATTTTGTTTAGTATACAAAAAGGGACTGTGATTGTTAAATATCTTACAAGAACTGAATCCTGTCAATACTTTCGAATATTTTTCAACATTTTCAGAATTTAATTTTAAGTGTAACAATTTTGAGAGCAGGTGCTTAAGAAATGATTTATTTAACCGAACCTAGGATTTCTAATTTTAATAAGAATTCTTTTACACGTTCTTAGGGCCTAAGATGGGCTAAAAAGAAGAAATTTTCAAGAAACTGATATTTTTCCACTTCTTTCATCAATTTTCGAAAAATGAAGGGATTCAGTTCTCGTAAGATATTTAGAAGGTGCAAGTAAAAGCTACATTTTTTATCATATTAGAGCGTATAGCGGGTGTATTATGATCGAAATGTTTTCCTATAACGAATAGCTTCGAAAAATAGATCAGAATTTAATTAATTTGTAGGATTTTTACCTTTCTGGCTAATTTTCCGGCAAATAGTTGGTTCAATGTGGCTTAGATGTTCCAAACGTTGTTGAAAACTGCAATTTACCGTTCCTAAGCTGTAAGGATCGAAGGGATCGCCGCATCTTGGATCGTAGGCACTGTTACACTGATAACATATTACTGCTTCACCTAAAAATAAAAAAATAAACAATTGCAAAAAATATAATCTTAAATAAGTAAAGTAATTATATTAGATGTTCTTTATCTTATAAGTAACATAATATCTGAATTGATTGAAATGCTTATTTTTTAGTTTATACATATCATTAAAGGTTTGTCATATGGATAACTTCGGGATCTCACCAGGAGCGGATGCCATTCTAAGAAATTGCACCCACTCCCTACGTAGCGACCCAGATATGATAGCTCTCTGCATCAATTTCAAAGTGCTTTAGAATGTACTTGTCACGCGGGTATAGCTTCGAGGTTATAAAATAGTGACAGCTTCGCACCTACGAGTGCACCGATCGCAAGGACAATCATATTTTCACCCGATATCCCAGGAACAAATGTCTCAGTTCCCTTATAAGGGTTCGCATCTCTCGCATGTAAGGTTGGGGCTGCATACTCTGAAAGGTTGCACAGAATTCCAGAAACAACGCTTTAGACACATCACGCAGGTGCCATTCAGTGGAATACTGAGTACCGAATTTTAAACCACAAGTAACAGTATTTATTTGTGCATGGTTTTGTAATTTTCAATGTAGAACAGTTTTTGCAAAGTGTCTCATAAATGAGACCTACTTACATTTCGAACCATAGTCTAGCGTTAATTATAATTTACACGCTGTAAGTTACACGTTACAGAAATGTAACTCGGTGTCCGGTCTCTGGCTTTCTAACGAGATGAACCCATTACGCAAACATACACGAATCGCTCATCATTCGTTATATTCACATCTGAGTAAAATACTCAAAGCTGAATTCTGTCGTTCTCTTTTCACACTCTTAAAACTGAGTACAGCACATATAGTCGCAAATGGACGAAAGCCTGTTTTGAATATATTCAGGAAACATAATGTCTTAAGAGCTAACGTTTGCTTTCCTCAAATCACCCGGATTGATGTCGAGCACGAAATGTTTCAGTTTAGTTCATCAAGACGGTATATTCTCTACTATAACATACCGATGCCACCTTTTTATAGTGCTGCCGCCGAGCGAGAAATCTTTATGAACGGGAATGGCACATATGTATCGGTATTCCTCGTTTTGCTTTTGCCGCTTATATTTTTTCCTCATATCGTTTTGTCCATTCTCGTTCCTATCTCGTTTTCTTACCTATAAATGTGGTCTCTCTTTCTTCATCTTCTCCATCTCCCAGTCTGCTTCTCTATGTTTGGAACTCCTTTAACAGATTTTCTTTTGTTCATCTGCCTACTTTTCCTCTATCCAACACTTTATTATTGTCAAATATTCCTCGTCCCCTCCTCTTCTATATACACAAACCACCGCTGTTTTAAATTTTCCCACTATAAGCCTTCTTACCATTGTTTCATACTTTTCGTTTCTGTCTCACTCTGTTCTCTCTTTACTGACAATTCTTTTCTCACCCTTGAGACCATCCAGCCTATCCCTCTCGCCTTAACGTGTTCTTTCCTTGCTTCTTGCATCGTCTGAACATAACCTCGCGGTAACACTATTTTTATCCCCTTACAGTCTTTCTCATCCACTCAAGTTTCGCTCATCATTATAACGTCCCATTTTTTATCCGCCCCCCCCCCCACCAGAAACCCTTGTCCTTTTTTCTTAATCCTGAGACAATCCACAACGCTACTTTCACGTGTCTGTGTTCTCCTCCCCTTTAACCCGTCGTTATAATTAGACTATTTTTATTTTGTAAACCCTAACGCGTTTCCTTTCTTCTTATTTCACTGTTATTGTTCCTCATTTCCTTGCCTTGTTTGCCAGGCTCTGAATTCTTCCATTTCTTCGTCCCAGATCCACATACCTCCCTTTTACCCAAATTCTATCACTCCCTATTATTACTCTGCTACCTTTCCTTCCTTTCTCAATCAGCTCAATCAGCTGGCTCAATAAAAACTTCTTTTTCCATGATTTCAAACCAACCCTGCTCTTTCGTTTCACTATTCACATTCAGCCCCTTGATTATTACATTATTTTTCTTCTTTGATCTTTGCTGCCGTTCTATTTGCCTTTCGATCAGTTTTAATCTACTACGTAGCATCTCATTTTCTATAAGCAAACTAATCCTACCTTCTGTTTTGCCATGGCTAGCTCTTACCTCAGTCCTTCTTCGCTCAGTGCTCACTTTTAATTTATTCACCTTCTATCTTCTATTATACTCATCTCCTTTTTTCTATTTCCATCATATTCTTTATGCTGATTTTCTATGCTTTGATTTTTTCTTACACTTTCTCTTTTCCACTTTTCCACAATTCTTCCCACTCTTCACATTCCTTTCGTAGCCTGACATCCTTCTCCAAGATTTCGAGAAACGAAATGTATTCATGACCGAATTCTCGGCTCTGCCTGACTACAACATCACTGCTAAGGAGCAAGATAAGGAGGAGATGTATCAAGACCTCAAAAGGAAGCTGCAACGATTGTACCCAAATATTTGGTTGAAGTATTTGTCCTTGTGATCGGTGCTCTCGGAGGTGCGAAGCTATCACTAGTTCGTAACCTCGAAGCCATTCCAGCGTGCCAAAAATATGTCAAGGCACTTGCGAGGTGGATGAAGAAAGCTGTCATCCTTCGATCGCTACGTGTCCTCAACACACGCAAGAGTTTCGCCGGAGAGTTTCGCCTGTCGTTGTGATTTCATCGTGCCCTGTTACCATCCATCTCACGATCGTGAGATGTGGTCATAAATCTGATTTACCGCGGTTTAGCTGGCAACCGGTGTCACTATTAGGTGACGGTCACGCAACTCACATCCGCGAGTAAGATGGTCACAGGGCACGATAAAATGACAGCGATAAGCCAGCTAAACCCTCGTGTGTTTTAGAGACACGAAGCGACCCAAGGATGAAAGCTTTCTGCATCCATCTCGCAACTTCCTTTGCATATTTTTGGCACGCGGATATGGTTTTAAGTTTACGAACCAGTGATATTTTCGCATGTCCGAGAGCACCGATAACAAGGAAAATTACTTTAACCGAAAATTTTGTGTACAGTAATTGCAGCCTTATTTTAAGATCTTGATACCTGTCCTCCTTTACCCTACTTGCAAAACGATGTCAGGCCTCAAGTGTGATACGGAGAATGCTATACGAAAATCGTATTTCCCGGAAATTTGCAGGACAGGGTCGCGCAAACACCATACGAGCAACGAAGATGGTAAGAAAGCACTCTTAGGGCTGCATTATGTTTAGGTACTCAACATGTGCATTAGGTGCTCTGTAAATAATTCACCTTTTCGTAGAATTAAAGTGGAGTCAATAAACTCAACAACTTTTGAGACTCACAACGGGAACTAGTGCATTATTTCCTCCCATTATTAAAGATCCTTAAAGCAACCAATCCGTACGCAAACAGAACATTTATGTAGTATGTCCACTCCTGCTCGTTCTATCCTAGAAGGTAAGCAAGAATAGGAAATTTACGCAGAGACTTCTTACAACACTGTTCCTTAGAGTACGGGCTCTAGTCGCGGATGATATCACACAGCAAACAGCACAGCTGGAGATGAAGGTTTTACCTCTGCATACTTTTTCAGAGCTGTCATTCTTTGTACAATGTTATGAGAAACAGTGTAGGCAGACCAGATGAAGTGATCCCAGAAGACCAGCCTTTTGCATATGACTGGCGATGGACTGAGCTTGATGCTGGCAAGCCGAGATTGTTTAGAGTTGACTAGAAAATGAAGCTTTCATACCTCCAAGGCAGCCGCTTATGAGAAATACAAGATGGACTCCGTCGAATTGATACAGCTTGCTCTTTTCGAAAAGAAGAGCTTCATATGTCTCCCGTCTTTCTGCCTCCTTTGCCGTGATATTAACATCGGCTGGTACATAGGATTTGATCACGTCAATTATTATCTTTGTCTTCAGATCTAGGGTGACAATATTAGGCTTTGTAGCACTGATACGCTGAGTGGTAGAGAAGGAGAAGTTCCAGTAGATCTCACACTGATCATCCTCCACAACGGACTCGAATTTCTGCTGGGCGGATGGCAAGACGGTCATTAGATCAACACCATAGAAGTGCCTAAAATAGTAATATAACGCTTTTAGAGGCACGTTGTGTCTCTTTATGTACCCATAGCAAGCATAATTTGATCATCTAATGAGAACATGTCCATGTATTTCTGGCTCTATCTTACACGGTCGTCAGTTGTTATAGCCAATAGTTACGTTCATAATCTGGGCCCAATTTTTTTTGTGATTTTGTCTATATGTTTTTTCAAGGGCTGTTTTTAACACACGCACATCCTGGGCTTCCGCTTGCGGTATTCCAACTTATGTATATGTTTCTTCGTTACCAAAATGTTGAATATTATTTCCACCCATGATTTGAAGATCCTATCGTCACGCGATGATTTATTTTCTAGTCTTCCTTTATGTAGATGGAACAGGCACGGTTATCCAGCCAAAATCTCATGCCAATTGCTTTATAGTATCTATTTTTGTTATGAAAAATCTTGTCTGCCAGTAATGTAGCTCATGGTTCGTTTCATCGAATACGTTTCGGTAGTCAATCCAAGCCATGGACAGATTGCGTCGATACCTGATGGAATCCTGGGTAATACACATGTTTATTAACAGAATCTCCTAGCAGCCTGCATATGAATGTGCAGGTTCTTTTGATTTGGTTACAAATTATTTAAAGAAATTCTGCGAGATAGGTTAATTTGTTATTTTGGCCTTGTTAATAATCTTTAGAGATAACAAATTGCAGCAATAATCAATCCCAGAGCGACAACTCGATGGGGATTTACCTAATATGGGAGCTGAAGTTGTGACGCACAAAGCATACACTATTTTAACGTTTCAGAGACGTAGAAGTAATCGCTAAAGCTCGCTCCTAATTGGTTGGATAGGCCCAACTTTGAAGCTTTCTCGTAGCCAAATGAAGCTTCACTCAAATTTGTTTAAAAGCTTTTTTTTTAAACTGATTGTAGCTGATTTCTTTAAGACGCCAGTTTGAACGTTAGTTGTTTTTTTAACCTCGTGGTTGTCATTTACTGCGAGTTTACCATTGCGAGGTATAAAAATAATAAACGACAATAGAACCTTTGAATGAACCTTATACACATTCCTGTACACGTTTCTTTGTATGGGGTCCTTTACAGAAAGATATCGCGAACACTTATGTCGCCATAAAGTTGCCTTCCTTTTATTCCCTTGAAGGTCGAACTCAATATCGAGAGAGCTAAGCCACTAATAAACCATTGCGGATTAGTTCCTATGCAGCTTAATGAAAAGGATCCTGAGCACATGAGCGCACTTTTCGATTCACTCTGAGAAGGAACATGTACAGGATCATTCAAATGTTAGCTTGCATACACATTCCTTTGCAGGAACATGTACAGTTTTCTTGGCCGAATTCCTGCACGTTAACAATCAATATTACCCGTGCAGGTGCATGTGCTAGTTCGTGCACAGGAAAATGTGCAGGAGTCTTTGTGTTTCCTGTATAGGAATTTTCATTTGTGTTCAGATATAAAACTCTTCGTTTCAATGTAGACGAATTTCCAATCATTACCATACCTCTGACGGCTTCGGCAGCAGTGAAAGTAATAAATGAGAATTTTTGACATATTCAGCTCTGTGCGACCTACGTGGATTGACTTACTGAAAAAAACCTCGGGCTGTCTTAGCACTATAGTCACGAGATTTTCACTGTGAATTATTCAGTTGGGGAAATTATTTATAGCTATAAGGTCTTTTGCTCTATAATTACTGCTGCGTTTTAAGTTTCGAATTGACTTCTTTACTTATTTTAATATTCGATTTACAGTCTTTACCTACATGATCCATAACGATGTGATTGTTATCAACACATCGATTTCTTGATCATTTTGTGTAATGCGCATGATCGCCTTCGAAGCAGAGCTTATATGTACGCAGTGTTTCACCGTTCTCCGCTGAGAGCCGTCAGAATAAATGTATCTTTATATTTTAATTACCCTCGGAATTATTTATTCACCTGAAAATCTCAACAGGTTATGTGCCCAGGTACTCCAACACGCGTAGAATATTCTGAGGAAGAAAATCTCGGATTTTTATAATAACCTGAACACTCATTTAATTGGCTTCGTTTCATCGAATACGTTTCGGTAGTCAATCCAAGCCATGGACAGATTGCGTCGATACCTGATGGAATCCTGGGTAATACACATGTCTATTAACAGAATCTCCTTGCAGCCTGCCAGTACTCTCTTGCATCCGCTTTGTTTAACTATTCCACTGCAAACCGGTCGAATAGATGTTAATATCCTTTCTGGGATGATGCCAGTGAATGAAGTGTAGCTGATGTCCAAACAAAGAATGGACCAGCAGTTCTTGGGGCTTGACAAATCTACAGTCTTAGGGATCAGCACAGTGTTTCCTTACACTGAATACTGCGGGATAGGTTGTTCTCCGTTTAAGAAGGTAGTAAATATATGAGCTAGATGGGCACATGCCATTTTGTTAAACAGGTGGGAAGGATAAGTAGGAAAGGTGGAATTTTCCTGAATCCACTTTACATATCATTCAAGGAGCCCTTCGATTGTTGAAAGACCTCTTTTTTGTGTCTAGTGCTGCTTGATGTTCAATAGTTTACACTTGTTCTGCGTGTAATTTTCTTATTGTCAGTTTCGAGAAAGTGCTCTAACCTTTGGGGTGATATTTTTATTTGATGTTATGTAGCTAATCATGCACTGAACATTTGATGAATGCCGTCTTCTAGTAAACTTCATAGTTCAACTTCCAGAGATTAACATCTTCAGAGAGAAAATCAGGGAGAGCAGTATTAGCTTCAGCTGATTTCTCCATCCATTGTTATTATTATAATATTGGCCCACCTTCCACCCACAGGTACTCATGACCTAGTACTTCGATATTAAGCCCGGTCGGACGCGGCAAGTGGCTAGTAGATTGGTTGGTGTCAGTTGTTGTTACACATTCATGCTAGAGATTCCGTTTCTATCCAACCAGCATTCATACTAAAAGCCTGTTTATTACCCTTGCATGCGGGCTCTATACAGTGGGATTCATACAAAGTACTCCAGCTCCAGAGCCAAGGGAGTTTTTAGAGCCGTCTGTGTACTATTAAAATCTTTCTGCATGTTTTCAGAGTGCATGCAAAGGATTTTATCTCCCGACAATACCCTCTTTATTAATTAATGCAGATCAAGGAAAGCAGCATCTCTACGACTTTCCCTTGGTGAAAGTCTACATGGTTTCGCTGCAGCCCTCTGTCTAATTAGAAGATGCAGTGGCGGTATACCCAAGATGGAGTCCAAATCCGCTTTTTTCATTGATCCTGTAATTACCAGATAAAACACTTCGTATGCTCTCCCGTTGTTCCTTGGAACTAACCAAACTAGTTATTTACCAACCAGATCAAAGAGGCATGACTTATAATTGTTTTAATGATTACCGTATATAATGAGTAAACTATCTTGGGTTTGAGTCCCCAGGGTTTTCCAGTTGCGCCTCTATTGGCCGTGGAGTCGTCTACCTTCTTGCCATAGAATTTAGGGTTCCCATGGTCAGGAACTTTCCTATATCTCGTAAAAAGCAATACAGTTTTAGATGTGTCAACATATAGGATACGGTCGTTGCACTCATCTTTTCTAACGTTAATAGCGTTTTTCATGAGTTGGATTAAAGTTCCCCCATGTCTTACTGTTACCAATATAACAAGGTCATCTAAATATTCTTTCATAGATAGATAAACGTTTATTTTTCGGCCTTCTGGTTCTGAAAAATGGCCATGCTTACACCTACTTGCTTTACAGAATTAATCTTAAAACTAGTCCTTACGTATTAAAAATTCTCCACACCTTAGCGCCACCTTAATTCTACGACTCAACGAATCAACAAAGGCAATATCGAAGCCATCAATCTTAAACGGAGGAGTGGGCGCCAATGTAGCAGTGGACGGGGAAGAGGAATGTCCAATAATAATTTCTTTAGTTTTTAAGGGTTCAGTCCATTGATTTACTATATAAAGATGGTGGTTTTTCGGTCATAATGTTTAGGACTAAAATTGTAGAGCAGACCATTCTCTATAAATATTGCTCCTTAGTTTATTGCAATTTAAACAATTAAACATTACATCAAGATTATTCAAAAATATATCAGTGACTCATTTTATGCAAAATTGATTAAAGAATATGTACACATGTATCATGTATTAAGTAATTAATAAATACGATTTTAAATATTTTTTTAACTATGACATGCTTTTTTAAGCAATTATTCTATGGTATGTAAGTTTTTAATACTAGTATTAATAGTAATATACACTGGTAATAAACCATTTTTGTTTTTTTCCTAACTCCAGAGTCCTGGTTCTAAAAATTTTCCTCGCCATGTTTGAATTTTATGACAGACACGATAAGAGTGTTGTCGAGCAGCTGGGAAAGTTGGAGGAAGCCCAGATAAAGCTACAGCCTGACTGGAAGAAGTCACAGTTTTCTTGAAGCATACGTATCTGCATTTGTTTAAACTTGTTTCACAAAGTTTGGCATTGCATAGTACAAGAATAAATTGCTCCTAAGCAGCTGCTACTTTACAGTGAGTGGAATTAGGGTTGTTAAAAGTTCTATCAATATCCTGCAAGGATAAATTCTTATTGCGGAAGGTAATTGTTTTAATTTCTCCCTAACCGAAGAAGTCGAGGATTGGGTCGCACCCACTGAAATCGGTATTGTACATTCCACTTCCCTTCTTTGATGAACAGAATATTCTTTTCCACAGTAGAAAGAACAATAAACAATACGAAGATATCCACATCCTGATGAAATACAACAGTTTTATTTCGATGGGATTCAGTAATGGCAGTCTGCACGAGTAGCACATCAGCACATACTGTACCTTATGGAATTTAATTTTTTCTGAAATTAATCTAGGCGATTCTGAGGCTCAGTACTGTCAAAACGTTCTTGCA
>JAWWLR010000158.1:86457475-86474311 GCA_035041075.1 Acraspis erinacei | reverse complement strand
GATGCGATATGATTACGGAGAGATCACTTAGTATCACGTTGACTTTCGCCATTTTTTAATCAACTGGTCGGTCGGTCACGAAATAGGGCGATAAGGTAATTCAGAAGATTTGTTGGCGAGGCCATATGAATGGTAACAGTTGAGGACACGTCTGATCTCGGCCATAAGCTAAGATACAATATCCAATTCGGAATATTTCAAACCTTTGAGGTAAACGACCTTTTCTCACTTCTTTGCCCACCATCAGTTACTTTCAAAATCCTGGCTACACTTCTTCTCTCATTTTCCAACACCTTTCTTCCTTCTCACTTCCTCCCATTAACATTTTCCTACTCAAGATAGCCTGACAAGAATTCACTTTTCCATTTTCGGCCTCAGCTCGTCAGACACAAGCCTCTTCTCTTCAAGACTCTTCTCGGCTATCTCCATCTCTCTCACTCTCACACTCTCATCCTTGCTCTAGGCCCTTCCTGCCGCTTTCTTCGGTTTTCCTACTAGCACCCCCTCCCCCACCGTCTCTCTCCACTGCTCCGACGACTCTCAACTGTCGACTCTGTTGCGGATCAAGTTCGTTTTTCCAGACAGCCGACAGCTCGGCCGTTGGC
This sequence comes from Acraspis erinacei, assembly GCA_035041075.1. Taxonomy (NCBI): domain Eukaryota; kingdom Metazoa; phylum Arthropoda; class Insecta; order Hymenoptera; family Cynipidae; genus Acraspis; species Acraspis erinacei. The sequence goes on along the minus strand of JAWWLR010000158.1, from coordinate 86,473,706 downwards.
CCAGAACCGGTTTCTACTCTTCTCAGCTATCACCGTCTCTCTCACTCTTACTCTCTCATGGTACGCTCTGCTCGATTCCTGTCGTTTCTCACTGCTTTTCCACCGGGCCCCCTCTGCCTCTCTCCCCTCGCCATCTTCCTCTCTCAACTCTACTCTCAAAGATCTCAAACTCTTAAAATTATAGATCCCTACAGCTTCGATTATATTTTCTAATTATTTTATTATTTATTTTTAAATATAAATCGCAGAGGAAAGATTCGAGCTTAGTAAAAGATTGAACTTTCTTTTTCTTTAGTCATATTAGTATATAATTGAAAATCCATTGAAATTCTTTCCTGTTTCTGTTTAAAGTTAATGAGTTAATTAATATAAAGTCTTAGAATTAATACAAATAGTTAGATTTAACTAATCTTATCTTATAAGGCTTAATTGATATTGAAAATCGAAATAGGTCCTTACTGATTGAATCATTAAAAAAATTTAAATGCATTAGATGCCAACAACTTTTGACACAGTTCGAAGAACGAGATTTCTCAGAACTTATTTCCCTTTTGATTTATAAGATCGGTTCATTTTTCGATTTTGAATGCCTACACGAGTCCCCTCTTGTCGCACAGGCCCATTCAATCCGAGGCCGGTACTGCTCTTCTCGTGCGAGTAGAGCAGCAACGCAACCGGTCGACAGGTCGAGAAGCGCTCGCCTGTCAGTTAAGCGTTGTAGAGTTTCGGTAGCTAAGCATGGCCAACGAGCCACGCACTAAAACGTGAAGTGTAAAGAACTCAAGAAAAATATAATAGTTTTTGTGTCTTTGAAAATCTAAGTGTTTTTTCTGCAAATTACCCCCCAGTTCCTGGGCACTGCCTGTTTTTTAACTGTATCCAAGGATGCCACGAACGACGCTGTTAGGCTAGATCCTGCATCATTTCGCCGCCACCATCGCCTGAATGTTTGCGATCGTTTTCTATCTCGCTTTCCACCAATACAAATACGTTAGTCACCTGTAGAATAAGAGATAATAGACCTGCTATTAAACAGGCCAAAATTTTAAACGTCAATCTAAATTCGGCTGATCTATCATTGTTCTTACAATATTAAAATTTATTTTTAAAACATGCATTTTGATATGTAATTTTTTTCTGCATGAAGATCTGTATAAATTTAGAATTTTGTTTAGAAATATGCGTACTGGCTTTTATCTGTAAATTAATTAAAACATATATTGATGCATTATTACTAAAATACATTGTTTATTCAAATCAGGGATTGTCAATTATTGTTTTAATATTTCTTAGTTACTCATTATAAATAGAATATCATTATTTTCTAAATAAAATACAAAATTATTGTATTTCGGTGTGGTTTGGTAATCTACTGACGTATGCAAAATCTAGCACGGTAATATAAACCAATTTCTGATCAATCAGGTAAATAGGAACTATTATTGTTAAGTTATTACGCTGTATTTTTTTATATGCGAAACGAAAATTAAATCATCAGGAATTTCCATAAGGAAGTTTAAAGTTACATAAGTATTACCATTTTCATATTGGAAAACGTCGGTTTCGCCAATTTCTTTAGACTTCAATATTAAAAAAGAATCGTTTGTTTTAGTTGATCTGACATAATAATTACTATGAAATACTGTAGAGTTTTATATACAACGGTTATACAGTTGAGTATCATCTTCAGTTTCACCAAGAGATCCAAGGAGTATAATTGCATCTCTTCATGAGAATCAAAATATGCTCCTTATCCATCACGAAAATTATAATCTGCCGTTATTGGGGTTATAACCTCAATATCCGACGACTTATGTCATATAATACTTTTCGACAATAAGTGATTTTAAGTAGTTTCATATCAAAGAGAGATATAAAAAGACTTTACATGATCTTAGAAAATCTCAAGAGATCTTTAATGATTTAAAAGAATTGGATGGGATGTTAAAAGAATGAAGAAAAACAGAACGATTTCCAAGAAATTTTACAGATTTTTTAAAGAATCCAAAAAGGTTTAAGAATTGCCCATGGATTGTATAAGATTTTAAGGCAATTTAAGTGATTTTAAAGAATTTCAAGGGAGTCACTGAAATGTTATTCGAAAAGATTTCAATGAATTTGAAGAGATTTCAAGGGATGTATTTTTTTATATTTTACGGAATTTAGGAACATTCAAAGGATTTTAATTAATTCTTCTTAATTTCGAAAGATTTTCAGTGATTTTAAAGAAGTTGAAAGGATTTCAAAAAATTCGGAGGAGTTTAAGGACTTTCAAGAAATTTTACATTATTTCTAAAAATTCAAGTGATTGTAAGAAATTACTATAGGGGCCGTATGTAAATTACGCAACGCATGGTCGGCACTCTCCACTCCACCCCCTCTTTCACAATGGAACTGTAACCAATTTACACAGAGTGTCTGACCCCCCGCCCCTTCAGCTGTTATTTAATTAAAGTATGGTCCCGTAGGGACTTGAAGGGATTTTCAATTTTCCTTTTAAAGGATTTAAATATCATTCGAATAGGTTTAAGGATTTATAAAATATTTTATAAGATTTTAAGACAGTTTTTGTGATTTCAAAGAATGTCAAGTGAGTCATTGAAAAGTTATTTAAGGAAATGTGACACAACCAAATACCTATATTAAAATACCAAATACCTTATATAGTAGCCGGTGATAATTTATTATTGAAGGAAGAGGTGGCGATGTTAAAGAAAGAATTCAAGGAGAAAGACAGAAAAATAGCAGATCTAATTCGACGCAATGCAGGTCTTCAATACAAAATGTTGTCAAAGCTTGATGATTTGGGCAGTACGTATATACAAAATTGCTCTATGTATATAATCGTTAATAAAATATTACATATATGACACTTAAATACTTGCTTCTTCTAATTGCTTTCAGAAAATTTGGAGGACCTTGAAAAAGAAACAGCAAATGCGGCTGGAAGAGAAACTTTAGATAAGGTTGGGGCTACTAAGGGGGACAAAGTACGAACCTACTATAATATGCGTATTTTATGTTTATCTTTGTAAACTATTCTTTAATTGAATTGTTTATTCCAGATTCATGTGGGACGCAACGTTTAGATAAAGAAGAATAAATATGATCTCGTCTTAGTCACAGCTAAGTCTCCTCAGATGTTTATAAACAGTATAGCTGAGGCCTCCTTTGGATTTCAAACCCTTATATATAGCAGTGTCACTGGAAAAGTTTCAAATAGAACCAAATCCAAGGTGTGAAACTAATTCTAATTGTGAAGATGCAACTTTTCAAAATTATATTTCTTTATGTTATATTTTTTCTACTATATTTCTAAATATTTTATATACATAGTGGTTTGAATTTATTTTAATTTTTAGACTGTTGAAAACTGGGCGCGTACTTGCAACCCACTTGTCTGAAGGATATAAAACAAAAGAATAATCGAGAACAAAAGAGATAAATCTAGGTAGTCAAAAAGTTAAAAAATATACAGCAGGGAGAGATAGACTGAGAGATAGAAATAAATAAAGTTTTCAGCAAGGAGAGATAGCCTTAGGGATAGAAAGAGTTAAATATTTCTGGAAGGGAGATAGACTTTGGGATAGAAGGAGATACAAATTTCTATAAGAGCGATATACTTGGGGATAGAAGTAGATACACATTTTTATCAAAGAGATAGACTAAGGGTTAGGAAAAGATACAAATTTCTAGCATTTAGATAAACGTAGGGATAGAAAGAGATACAAATTTTATCGTGGACATATACTTGAGAATAGAAGGAGATAAAAATTGAAAGAAATAAAGATAGGCTTAGGGGCAGCAAGAGATACAAATTTCTAGCCAGACAGATAGATTTAGGGATAAAAGGAATTCAAATTTTTTCCTCGTAGAGATATACTAAGAGATAGAAAGAGACAGATATTACCAGAAATAGGAATAGGCTGAGGGATAGGAAGGGATAGATATTACGAGACACAGGAATAGACTGAGGGATAGGAAGATACAATGGTGGATAGAAGGAGATAGCGTTTTGGGGATGCAAAATACCCAGCAGGGTATACACAAATAATCAAATAACTAATTTTTGCACTTGAAATGCAAATAAATAAATTTTTGTCTGACATACGTATCACCTGTCTCAGAGTAGCACTAGCGCAGCGAGTAGTCAACTGTGAACTTCTACGGGTCTGTGGGTAATACAGATTGCATGATTACCGACAGAGAAAGATAGAAGTCAAACTTCTGCCGTAAAGCCTAAAGGCGTCGGTCAATATTTCGTATTTTCATAAATAAACTTTTTTCTTTCCCTAACTCTATGTCTTTGCACAAGCGGTCCTTTAATATTTATTAATATTTTCCGAAAAAATTTGCCGCGTTATCTTAACTTTTATTTCTAAATATCTGTGAAACAATATTAATCTCATATCTGCCTTGATCAGCTGGTACCCTCGTCACATGGGCTTAACTTCGAAAATGTATCTTCTTGAATAAAATATACAAAATAATTTGAAACATCCTCGACGTCAGACGCATGTGTTCCGACATACCACCTCTGAAGCATAAATTCGAGGTAGCATTCTGTTCAGCACATCTTGACCTACAATTCACAAATGCGCTTTTTTACGGAAACTGATAAACTGCTACATTCAGTGGGTTATAAGTCTAACCGCGCGGACTCGCGCTTCACTTGTTTTCTAGGTGCCGCGTCAATCAGATTTGCACATAGGTTTACTACTGCTGTTGTGAAATACGTGTTAGCAATGTCGCATCCCTTATAGAATGCATCTATTGTATAAACAGGATATATTTATCACTCTGAATTAGTATTAGTACTAAGGTTCCTTCATTTATTTGAAAACTAATTGCAGATAATATTTGCTGTCATATTTCATACAGACTACCTGTTAAAAAATTGCAAATAAGTGGCGTGCAAAGCAACGAAATGTTTAAAAAACAGAAGAGTCTGATTAAGTCCAAACTTTGGACGAAATTGGGACTTAAAGTTGATCTGCCCATAGCTGGTGGTAGTGGCACTACTACTGACTGGAATACTGCTTTAGGAGCATTCACAGAACCGGATGTTGTGGCGGACTGTCTTGGATTAAATAATGAACTTTTCCGTAACTTCAGAACAATATTATTCGCTATATCTTGCCATTTACCGATAGTAACAAAAATTACAAAAATTACAGGTTTAATCATAACAGAAAGCATAGCCGAGTTGCTACTATGGAAGATATGTGTGATCGATTATTAGATACTTCGTACCCAGTAATATAGACTATGAATTTGGAGTTACGCATTCGAAAAACTGGTAAAAGAAAGCAAATTAAAATTCCTGAAGAAGTCCAAAAACTTCTTGCTTCTCCTGAAGGGGACGAAGTTGATGATGGAGATATTTCAGACAATTCATGAGAAAGTATTATGAATGATTTTGAATATATAGCCAGACTTCCAGAAACATTACAATTATTGGATGAGATCATATTGACTGATGAGGAAGATTGATATTAGCGCCATAAGGATTTATGGAGCTTGTGTGAAAGTTGAGGGGGCACACAAAAATTAAACACCCCGAGGTTTAAAAAACTTGCCCGCCAATCTTAAGTCTAATAAAAAAAATTTTACACTGATTTTTTAATTTTTTAATAAGTATAAAATAAAAAAATGCGTATCTAATCGTTAATAATTTGATATGAAAAAATATTTTTTTTATTTTTATAATAAATTCGTAATCAGAGACCTCGAGAAAACCCTTGTACCAATATTGAAAAAAATCCCATTTTGAATAATCGACCGTGATATTGGATCCACGATTTTGGTTTGCATTAGAAATTTTGAGTACGGATTCGTAATCAGGAGCCTCGAATATCCCTTTAGACAAATTAAAAAAGTCATAAAAAATGTATTTAGTAAACTCGCCCACCATTTTGAATCCACCATTTTGTTTTTGAATTTTCGACACCAGATTCATAATCAACCTTTATACCAATTTTGTAAAGAATAAAAAATGTATCTACAATACTCGTCCGACATATTGGATCCAGCATTTTGTTTTTTGATTTTTCGATACCGGATACGTAATCACCGACTTCGAAAACCCCTTTATACCAATTTTGAAAAGAATAACAAATTTATTTAGCAAACTTGTCTGCCATATTGGATCCGCCATTCTGTTTTTTGAATTTGGATATTGGATTCGCAATCAGCGACACCAAAAACCCTCGCGTAAAAAAATTTGGCCCATTTTATTAATATTTTCTACTTTTGGTCTACTTTTCGGGGTTCCGTTCCACTGTGGACGGTGGTGATAGTGAGCTGCGAGATGGTCAAGCAGATCTCACTAATGAAACAGCTGGCCAACAAGAACATCTGCGAGAAATGGCAAGCAGTGGAACATCAATTGTGCCTGCTGAGGATGCTTTGGCTAGCGTTATCTATTTGCAGCCGAATGCCTAGAGGAAAGAGGAATTGGTGCGTCTCTATTACCAAAGCGCGAAGTTTGAAAAGAAAATGGAAACACGATACAATTTAATACCATTTCATAATATAATTATAATAATTTATAATAATGCAACGAATTCTGCCTTTACGTCAGCAGTAGGGCGTAGTACCATCCACAATAGGCCCCTCTCGGATGGAGGCCATGGTTCAGTTGCGAGTGGCAATAGGACCGAACCGAGGGTACAACTAGGCAATGGCCCCGGACAAACACAAGAACATCGTTTTAAATGATCGGACCAACTCAGGTGGGACATCTTTACCTGTTGGCAAGGACGGTCACCGGCGCGAAGAGGATACAGGCATAGGTTACTTGAACTTTGGATCAATATGCACGCAGAATATGCTCGTAAAGCGCATCAGTATTTAAGAGATTAGGTATCTTTTTTCGCAAAGGGGGATTCTTTATGAAGGATAAGAGCAAGATCTTCCAGCGAACAAGCCACACATGAGAACTAGGAGGTCAGTGGTTAGTGTAAGGACGCACGGTACTAAAACTATGACTGGAGATTAGTACATTCCAAAGAACTACCGGTCAAGAGCTTGTTTAAACATTCCAACAACAAACTATAACGGATATAAAGTAGTTGGCTTATGCTTAGAAAGGAGTTTGTTTATTACAAATACTTAGTTTAGGCTTGAAATGATCCACATATACACCTGGTCTAAAGGAAATAGTCACAGTATAATTGACTTTGCTATTGCGGATGAAAGTCTAAGAGAGCTAGTCAAAGATACAAGGGTCATGAGGGGTTCTAAATACAATACTGATCGTTACCTTCTGATCTCCAAAATTAACTTAGGTTGAGGATCGACAAAAAAGATAAGCAAGAAAACAAAACAAACGAGAATCAAAATTGAGTACCTACAGAAACCGGAAACAAAACAAGAAATAAGAACACGCATAATATATCTTTAAATTTACAATAAGAAGAGATTACCCCCCCCCCCCGGTCCTGAATTCTACAAACAATGTTTTAAAAGTTGAAATTGTGGATTTTAGATGGTGAATCCAGCCATTAACTTCTTTTCGTGACCAAATTGCAACATAACAATAAAAATTCTTCTAAAGCTGTGAAGAAATGAACTCAAATTAAAAGAATTTTTAAATATATCACATAAAATCATTTTATTTATTTATTTTATAAGTATATGAAAAACTTATTATTCACTCATTACACTTTTTTATGACTAAAAAAGAAAAAACTAATTTTTTTAAGTAATTTTCGAGCTACTGTTCTACTGGAGAAAAGTATAACCTATTGAGTAACATTTCCAATAGAGGTGACTTTCTTGTGCATAAGTACTTCAAAATGGCCTTCACAGAAAATGTTAACTAAACGAGATACGAAAAAAATTTCAAGGAGCAACATTGCTCCTCTCAGAAAGATTTACAAAGTTACTTTAGACCGTTTTTTTTTTTGTAAGACGAATATTTTTGCTTTAATTGTGTTAACGCCTTAAAAAAATCAAAAATTCTTTCTTTCAGCCGAACTTTCCGAAAATTAAAAAAGTCCAAAAAACGAATTATTGCTTTTAAGAAGACCTACAAAATCGCCTTTAACCATTTTCTGAAAAAACTCACGGTTTTTCTTTTAAGCATCAAAACTGCTATTGGCAAATAAAAAATTTGCATTTTCAGCCGAACGGTTCTCGTAAACGAAATTAACAGTCATTTTAATTATGATTAATCCAAAGCCAGATCAGAAAATGTTTACACGGGTGCGCATATACATATAAAATAAATAAGTCTGATTAACTAATTTACTAGAGAATTATATAAACACATATAGAAAATCAAACGTGAAGCGCGAGCATTGTAATGAGAACATGCTCTTCAAGGCCAATAGAGCCACAAGTATATTAAATTTATTTTTAATCTAAAATTAAAACAAATGTAATGCTTTCTTTAAAACTAAGCGTTTCGACAGCTTAGTAACATTTGCAAGTATGATTCTGTATACGGACAAAATTTATCCGTACAAAAGTCACGAACTTGTAGCTAGGTCTCGGATACTGGATAAAGAAAATCAAACATTAAATCCTAAATAATTAATAAACTCTTTTATGCACAGTTTGAATTTCCTGCGAACAGTTCCAGAAAGTTTTAGACTTAAATATAAAAATGGAAAAATTTTATTTCTGCCATTTAATTTATATGTATTTATAAATTCGCACAACTCTGAGGATTTGAACTACCCAGATTTGTCGGGCACATAATATTTTTGTAATTATTTACAGAAAAAAAAACAAATGATGAACAGTTTCAGACTTGTCATATCGAGTTCGTCAATTCTTTCTCAAAATTCGCAAATTATTTAAAAAATACATCAATGTCCAATGAATTTTTCTCATGTCCGAGATCTAGCTACTAGTTTCTGACTTTTTTACGTAAACATTTTTTCCGTGTATATGCATTATACTCTGAAATAATCTAAGCACGAAGCGCGAGATTCGAGAAACGGGCGCCCTATGCGCGCTCAAACTTCCAAAACAAGCGCACAATGAAAATATGCCCACGCAGAAGGAAGATTTTTTTGTTGGTCCTTGATCCTAATCATAATATACCAATAAAAACTCACCATATCCAAAAACAGTGAAAAAGAAGAATAATAAAATGCCGATCGTTGCTAGTCGAGTGGTAGCGTCGCTCGTCATCGTCGGAATCACCGCAGAATGTGTGTTCACTGTTTAGAAGAGTAGATTTCGTGGTTTTTGGTTAACAGGAAAATGTCGCTTTACCCCAAATTCTATGGAAATATATTATTTTTTTATATATGTCTTTCTATAGACAGGATTGAAGTTGAAGAAATTTTAATTATAGTATGATCATTGTGTAGAAAAAAGGAGTCACGGGGTAAAGGATATTAATCAAGGTCCCAGGCAACAAGACAACTATTTACAATTAGTTAAAAGGAACTTCCCAAATACACTTAAAAGAAAATACCTTTACGGAATTTGATACGCATAATGCGACGTATACTATGAATTCTCCCTTTAAGTTACTACTTAAAAATTTTTTCTCAAGTTCTCAATAAGAAAATAATCTGATAATTTACGTAAATTTGTCATATCATAGGCATAGAGAATTTAAATCCGCCAGAATTTCAGTTTTCTATATGATTTTCAACAATATTTCATGTTTCTCGCCACAACTATTTATAAGAAATAAAAAGTTGATAATTCCAATATACTAAAACAAAACTGAATAAATCCATATCACTGAACAATAAAAAGTTTATAAATCCAGAGTGCTGAAATAAAATTATATAAATTCTTTTTATTTTTGTAACCATGAACGATGTAAATAAAAGAATTAGATTAATTGGATATTTATGAAGATTCTTTCCTTTACCTGAATCTATATTTATATTTATTTTATCTATGTATGTCTTGGAGCTATAAAATTTGTCTACTTATTGAAAAATTAGCTCAAATGGATTTATTATATTCCATTTGCTTGCTCAACTTAAAACGTTTAGCAGATGATAATTTGCTGTAAAACCTCAAGAAAAAACGAAGATTATATCTGGAGGATTATTGACAAATTTAATTAAATATTATGCCTTTTAAAATATTTTATAGAATTTTTAAAATATTTGTTATATATGGAACTTGTTATTAAAATATTCTAAAGTCATAACCCTTCAGATACTTTCAGTTAGTTTTCTATTGAATTGATCACGAATTTGTTGATTTGTTTTCCGACTAGTCCTGAGATATTTTCCCAAAGAATTGCAAATTTTATTTAGACTTAACAATTTCCCCTTACGCGTTCGGCAGTTAGTCTAGACAAGTTCGAAGCCGGGCACGATCATGAATCGAAATGCACAAGCGGATGGATAGTATCACGTAGCCTCGTATATGTTCTTGATGTATGTATGATGCGCACAGCACGGTATCGCGGCCGCCTCTGACTGAAACCGTGAGTAGTATCCACAACTGTGCTATGCGACAGAGCGACGCGGTGCCCTTCGGTTTTTCGATGCGCCACGACCGCTCGTCACACTGGTTCTTCCTATGTAGAAAAGAAATTATGTTGCCACCGAAATGGCTGCAATTGCGAAATAACATCACCAATAAAAAATTTCGGTGTAACGTGATTCATTTTGAGCATGTTGAATTGTACTCAATGTCTGCAACTGCAGTGAATTGTAGACATGAAATAGAACTACCCGTGCAGAAATTTTGAAAAGGTTCTAGTGGGGCTCTGACTTGTTTCCTCTACTTCTAGTCGGGCTCTACTGGTGGAAAACTATTCGGATCCCCATCTAGAAAGTAACGCTGAGACGATAGGGCCCTACTAGATTTTCTAGTAGGGTTCTTGTGGATTCAGGCCGCCTACAACCCAATTAAAGAGAAGAGCCCCTGCGGGATTCCTACAGGGTAATATCAAGCTACTGGCAGCCAGTACCTTTATCCGTTCATCATCATACGACTGTATATGATCCGAGTATCATTTATAATTTCAAAAATTGAAATTTTGGTTAATATTAACACCCACTACTGCTATACTCTAACGATATGACAAAAAATGTATTTAAACAATAAAAATTAAATAATTCTTAATATTTTCACTTTAAATATTAATTATTATACGACTTTATGTAATTGTTAACAGCAATATCAATAAAATAATTTTTAAATAAATAATTGAAATCGATAAAAAATTTTCTTCGCGTAATATTTCGTTGTTTTATACCATTGTACAACGTTGAAGATTGACATAAAATGTAATTTTTTCTGAATATTTACAATCTTTCATAAAGATAGAATTTAGAATTTAAAAAAAGGGGAAAATAAGTTAATTTTACGGAAATTGTATTTATAGTTTTGAGACATTTTAGAACACACGAAACACATTTCTTAATTTTTGCAATCTTCATCATATCGGGATATTACTGCGCCGATCGTGGAGCCAGCCGTTAGCCAGTACTGGGCGAACTGACGATTATCCGTACTGGTAACCAATACCGAAGAAAATATTCATTAGTGCCCTAAATCAAGTTCTTGAGAATATCGAGGTTAAATACTCATAAAAACATTATTTCTGCATACTGAAACCTTCAAGAAGCTCAAAATCATATTTTAGGCATTATAAGATTTTAGGAGTTCTCTGGTCGGGGCCCGACTAGATACAGATAGATTTGCCATACCTATACGAAGTATAGAATTCTTCACTAGAACCTGGCAGGGTACCCATAAGTTTTTTCTAGACTAGATATTCTGCTAGGGGCCCAAATAGTTTTTCCTAGCCTAGATATTATGATGGGGACCCTAGCCAGTTTTTGCTAGACTAGATATTCTGATAACGGACCCATCGGAATCCAACTTCAAATAGGGAAAGATGGGGACATATCTGCACGGGCAGTATATGCTCTATAGGTTAAAATTTCAGAGTTAAATTATTTGCCTTTGTTATAACATAGTTGTAGTGATGCTGAGCTACATATACTTAGTTCGCGTGGCGTGTATCGTGCTGAAGTTGTGTCAAGCGACGCATTGTCGTTGATTTCCGAAATATCTCCAAGACTCAAGGATTTTTATAGTATATTTTTGATTATATTAATTAGAAATAATCTTCATATACTGAGTATTTGTTGCTTTTAGACTTTTGGTTTTAATTTTCAGCTCATTAATTGTAGTAAAGACATCTATGTAAAGGTCACGCTTTATTCACTTGTGATCGGAACATGATATAGAGACCGAATATAACTGATATACTTATCCTAGAGCCTACATGTAAGATAATTGCATTGAAAAGCACGTATATTTAATACTAACTTATTTAAATTCCGGGCTTTAAAACTTTAATGAGAATTGCAATATCATGAGATATTTCTTTTAAGAAATAAATATAGACTTATTTCGGAAGAAACGCGTTCTTAAAAGGTAAGGATTATTAAGATGTTGGCACATCAGCAACGTGTACGAGGAAATGAATGGCAATGTTACCCTGACAGTTGAATGACACTGAAATGGAACTAGAACCTAGATATAATTACATGGAAAAGCACATATTTTTAGTACTAATTTATTTAAATTCTGGGCCTTAAAACTTTAATGAGAATGGCAATATTATTAGAAAAATTCTTTTAAGAAATAAATACAGATTTATTTCGGATGAAACGTCTTTTTCAAAGGCAAAGATTATTACACCCATAGAAATTTAGTTACATAAAATGTTAAAAGCGATATTACAGTTTAATATAATCTTTTGCTATTTAGGGAAATTGGGTATTTATATTAAAAAATAATATAGTATTTATCAATGACCTATGAAAAGTTTACTTTGGAAAATTAATGTAAGAACTACGAAACTTGTAAAAAATCTCTTGACATTAAAAAACTACCCCTTACATAAAAGTGCTGATAAAGTGCCCTAAATATGCACTAATTATAAAACTAAGTACATAACTATTGAAGGCCCACTGACGGCTCTTGAACGAGCCCTGCCGCAATTTTTTAAAAACAACCCTTATCATAAAAAACTATCCTCAAAGTTAAATATGCACGAATCTAAAAAAATGAGTACGCCAGAATTGAAGGCTCAATTTAGGATCTCAAACGCCACAAAATTGAATTTTCCAAAACCACCCCTTGATATTAAAAAACTACCCCTTACATATAAGTGCTGATGAAGTGCACTAAATATGCACTAATCATAAAACGGGGTACATCAGCATTGCAGGTTCATCCAAGAATCTTGCATAAAAAATTAAAAATAATTAAAAATAATTTAAAATAAAATTAAATATGCACGAATCTGAAAATTGAGTAAGACAGAATTGTAGGCTCATTTTAGGCTCTCCAACGCATCCAAAATAAAATTACCAAAACCAACCCTTGACATTCAAAAACTACCCCTTACTTATAAGTGCTGATAAAGTTCACTAAATATGCACTAATCATAAAACGGAGTACGTCAGCATTGCAGGTTCATTGAAGGATCTTGCATCAGACATGGAGAAATTTTTTAAAATCAACCCCTATCTTAGAAAAAATACCGTAAAAATTAAATATGCACGAATCGAAAAATTGAGTACGCCAGATTTGAAGGCTCAGTTTAGGCTCTCCAATGCCCCCAAAATCGATTTTTCAAAACCAACCCCTGAAATTCAAAAACTACCCCTTATTTAAAAATGCTGATAAAGTTCGCTAAATGTGCCCTAATCATAAAACAGAGTACATCAGCATTGAAGGTTCATTGAAGGCTCTTACATGACTAATGGCGCAATTTTTTACAAACAACCCCTATCATAGAAAAACTACCCTAAATATTAAATATTCACGAAGCTGAAAATTGAGTACGTCAGAATTGAAGGCTCATTTTCGGCTCTCCAACTCTCCCCAAATCAATTTTCCAAAACCCTCCCTTGACAGTAAAAAACTACCCCTTACTTATAAGTGCTGATAAATTTCACTAAATATGCACTAATCATAAATCGTAGTATAGTAGCATAGAAGGCTCCTTGAAGGCTCTTACATGACTCATGGCGCAAGTTTTTTAAACAACTCCTATCATAGAAAAACTACACTAAAAATGAAATATGCACGCATCTGAAAATTGAGTACACCAGAATTCAGGGCTCCTTTTAGGCTCTCCATCGCCACCAATATAAATTTTCCAAAACCAACCGTTGACATTAAAAAACTACCCCTTACTTACAAGTGCTGATAAAGTTCTCTAAATATGCAATAATCATAAAAAAAGGAGTACATCAGCATTTAAGGCTCATTGAAGGCTCTTGCATGAACCGTGGCGCAATGTTTAAAAACCACCCGTATGATAAAAAAACTTCCCTAAATATTAAATATGGAAGAATCTGAAAATTGAGTACGCCAGAATTTAAGGCTCATTTTAAGCTCTCCTACGCCCCAAAAATCAATTTTCCAAAATCAACCCTTGACATTAAAGATCCACCCCTTACTTAAACGTGCTAATAAAGTGCATTAAGTATACACTAATCATAAAACGGAATACAGCAGCATTGAAGGTTAATTGAAGTCTCTTGCATGAGCCATGGCGCAATTTTTTTAAAAGAACTCCTATCATAGACAAAACGACCCTAAAAATTAAATATGCGCGAATCTGAAAATTGAATACGCCAGAATTGAAGGCTCATTTTAGGCTCTCCAACGCCTTCAACAGAAATTCTCCAAAACCACCCATTGAGATTAAAATACTACCCCTTACTTAAACATGCTGATAAAGTGCACTAAATATACACCAATCATAGAAGGGAGTACTTCAGCATTTATGTAATATCGCAAAAAAAACATCTACAAATTCCTTAGGATCTGTATGAAGCATCGTACTGCAGCATTCTCCACTTGGCTGTGAGTATGTCTTTGACTTTAGTTTACTAAATCCATTTGAACTTTCCTGCTCCTCCTCCTCCTCCTCGTCCTGCTCTTTATTATAATCATCATCATGTTCAAATTCTTGTTGATCCTCCTTCTGATTGTCATCTCCATTTTTCTCATTCATATCGTACTGCTTTTCATCTTCTTTCTTCCTCTTCTTAGCCATGAAAGAATCAAACTCACCATCACCATGATAATCTCTATTTTCTCTCAGAGCGTCACATTCGCGCTTTATGACTTCCTGCAGTTTTCTCACTATGGAACTGCTGCTACTATTATCATACTGTGTAGTGCTGGTACAACTATTATCATTTTGTTCAGTGCTGTTACAACTATTATCATTTTGTTCATTCCTGGTACTTTCAAGCGTTCCTTGAGATTCTGGTAACTTGAGAGGAGTCAATTCATGACAGTCACTCTCATCATGCTCAGTCAAGTTGACGGGAAGCTTGTTTGCTTTCTTGCATGAGTAAATCTGATGCCTCTTCAAGGCGTCGCCTCGGGAATAGGCTTTTCGGGAATACTGACAAGTACAAGTCATCCTGGGGGTGAAAAACTTGTGAATGGCATTAAATCAATGACAAAATAGTTCATATAGCAGCGCAATCGTCGATTCGACTATGCTGCAGTGGTGACGGTGGTTCAATGTGGAATCAAATTTGAAACAATGATAAATCAACGTTTAATTCCCGTTCCCCGGAGTTGGCGGCTTAATTCATATACTTAATGCATATATATGAAACCTGCCTTACGTAATTCCTCAGTAATAAAGAGGATTTCATTCTTATAATTCACATAGCCTGCAGTCTGTATGTTCAGGAGCAAACGAAGACGATCAATGAGCGCCATAGGATCGTCATAGAAGGGATAGTTTGCTGCTAGGCTTTTTCTCAATGCCTTACTTTGGCATAGAGAACCACCATCCTTAGAGTATCGTTTGCGTGGAAACAATTTCGAAATAATTTTCTTATACTTGGTATTATTGCTAATACGAATAGGTTCAGAGGGACTGTAACTCTTCTTGTGAGCGTTTGTCATGATGAGGATTTCTTTATAGTTATTTAGGTCGCTCGAGCTTATGTAAGACACCTCAGGTGCCTGTCTAAATAGTAATTCCAGAAGGCCAACAGTTTTCAAGTACTTTTTATCACCCACGTAGTTGAATTGATTATCAAAATGGACAGGTGTATCACCAATCATAAGAGCCTTGCCTACTCTTCGAAATATTGTTTGCGATTTCAACTAAGCATCCTGAGGAACTTGTCAGTCAGCTACTGATAGTTATCAGCAGGCTCTGTTGCAGTATCTTCTTCAACGATTGTTGTATCCAACTGCCTAAAATACTCTTCTTTATCTTCATCGTCATCAGCAGTCATAA
>JAWWLR010000158.1:86438492-86453353 GCA_035041075.1 Acraspis erinacei | reverse complement strand
AAACATTTACAGGAATCTTCAAATTCACATTTTTATAGGTTAAAAAAATGTTAACAATCCAATTTCGTTTCATTCGGTTACTCTGTAGTTAGAATTCTTCTAAATTGGAACTACTTAATTATTATTTATTATTAAATAAGAACAATTTAATATTTAGATTGTTTATATATTTAAATTTATTAATCAAATATATCTGCCAGATTTATAAACTAAGTGAATTTATTTTATTTATTATTAACCTTTAAATTTAAATACAAAAATTTAATAACCGTAAATTTACCATTTTAAGTATTTTAATCCCTTAAAATGTCTGCTAAAATTAAAATACATCAAGGACCATTGTGATTTTAAATATAAATTGAAGATATCATTCTAAATTGCTCCAAATTGCTTCAAACCTCGCAAAATCAACTCCGTTCACTCGTTAATAACCCTAAATATATATTTCTAAATCTAGACTAAATTTAGCTCGTAGATTACCGCTCTCATTATTTCTACACTATTTTCTTATTATTTACAAAAATGGATGACGGTCGCAAAAGGCACCTTTTCCTTTCAAATTTTTTTGGTGCGTCGGCCTCACGCCGCTTAACAACCCCGGCTTATGCCGTAAAACCCACAGGAAACCCACAAAAACCTGGGAGCAGGTTGCAGCCTTTCTTCCTATAAACAATTCCATTCATCCTTCATACATTTTATACAATTTCCAGAGTTGATCCCGCAATAAAAATTTCAAGCAATTTTAGCGATCCATCTTTATATTACTTTCACTACTAATTACTATATGAATCCCTGAATCCTTAAAATATTTAAAAAAGTTTCGTTCTACTGTAAACCATGTCACAGTTTAAAGATTCTTATCTTTACTTGAAACTTTTACATTTTTTAACACCTGCACTTTCCATGGCTTTTCTCAATGCCAAGATTGTTCCAGAAACATAATTCAAAAAGATTTAATCGTTCTTCTGATTTTTAGCTATCATGCAAAAAATATATCTGTTTTTACTCGAGTAGACCACGACATCGCCCAACTTTGTGTTTTCATTTTTCAAATCATTACTATCAAACAATTGTTTGCCAATTAATTCCGTATTAATTTATGATTCAAATAATCCACCTGAAGACAGAAAATGAGCACTATTACCCTTGTCCATTGCTACCCTGTCTTTAGAATAAGCTAAATAATTATTTCCTTTAATTTCTGTTGCAGATGTTACCACAGTTAATATAAAAATTCCAGGGTTAACTATATTCGAGCTGAGATTCGTCCTTCCACTAATTTTATCTAGACTTTTCTGAGACTGCAAAACCATCATCTCCCTTCCGAGGCAAACCCTCCTGGAGCAAGGACTTGTCTGAGACGGCAAAACCATCGTCTCCCTTCCGAGGCAAACCCTCCCGGAGAAAAATCATGACCAGAACCTATTTCTGTCATCAAGGCACAAAACTGCCTTCTTTTCCAGCTGCAGGACTTATCTTGCTCACGAATACTCGTCCAAGTAATTCCTTAATTTCCTTATATTTTTTAGCAATATCAGCATCACTCATCTCCTGCTCGGATGACAAACCGGTATGGTCAGAGCACGCAAACTTCAGAACACGACCGTCCACCAACCTCACAGGGACGTGAGCCTTTACATTCCGGAGGATTTCTTGATAAAGCATCTGCGTTTAAGTTTATCTTTCCCAATTTATAAACGATGTCGTACTCATACTCAAAAAGTTCAGCTCGCCATCTAGAAAATCTGGAGTTTGGATCCCTCAACTTATAGAGCCATAACAATGGTCGATGATCGGTGACCAAGGTAAAATGAGGTCCATAATAAAAGGTCAAAAATGTCTAACATCAAAAACTATTCCTAACAATTCCTCTTTAGATTTGAGTTAGAGGACGATTCGGTTATGCCCCAACCTAAGTTTCGGGATCGCCGAGCCTCTGTTTGAGTAACTCTGTTTCTGGTTTAAATAATCATCTCGTTTGCGCTTTAAGCTCTCTCTTTCCCTATCGTGCCTCTTTTTGACTCGACAATTTCCTAACTTGTGATTACTAAAATAACAATAGGAACATTCACCTTTCTCTCTCTCTTTTAAATTGTTTACCAACTATGTCTTTTTATATGTCCATACACTTTGCATTCATGTCTTTTAATATGTTCGTACTTAATATTTGCTATTTTCCCGGGAGTTCTTATCCTGTATATACGTAATTTTCCTTCTCAAGGGAAAATTTCGTTCGCCAATTTCAAATTTTTCGGATATGCCTTTTTCATTAATAGGATCATGGATCCTCTTCCAACTTTTCCATTGGAGATTCGCCTGATTCGCCAGTGCAATAGCCCCTTCTAAAGTATTTAATTCTTTACCCTGAATTTGTGAATAAACGTCTTTATCTAACCCTCTTAAAAAGTTTCCTACACTTGTTACTCTGTAGGCCTCGCAAATACCTAATGCTTTTTCAATTGGGGTATTCTCCATTATTTGGTTTGAAAGTATTTAGAATTTGGCTAACGCGAGCCACATACTCAGGTATTGATTCCCCAGTTATTCTTTTGATATTCGTCAGATCTTGTAATAACTGACTCGCATCTTCCTGAGGCGAATAAATTTGTTCTAGGGTTTTCAAAATTTCATCAAATGTTATTCCCACCCTATCCTGAATATGTACTCGAGCCTCCCCGATTATCTTGGTTTTAATTAACATGGTCAAATGCGGAATTTCTTGGGGACTAACCATAGAAGTCGCTACTCCACAATGTTCAACAAACATCTTTACTGACATAATTCTAGCGTCAAATGAGCGAATAATATCGCGTACTATTTTTGAAATTCTAATTGGATCTGTCATATTATTGAATGAGGTACTAGGTAAAGGTGAATAAACTTGAAGAGCATTGTTCCTTGTTCCAATATCTATACTCAAATTTTGATTTCCCAGAACAGAACTTCCCAAATTCACAGAATCACCAGAACCCGAAGGAACTTCCTGATTATTGTCCGGAACTTCATCAGGCGCATCTCCCGATCGCAGATTGTAAGCATTTTCCTTAAAATTTTTAATATTATTTGTGGTATCCGCATTCTTCCCCACTCGCGTTCTCGTACCTCTTCTGCGGTCGCTATTTTTGCTAGGCATTTTCCTGAAAAATTTTGGAATTCAAGGTATTTTAAGTTTGTACTTCATAAAATTTGAGATTAATTATCAACTTTCGTACTGATATTACTTCAATTCTCTATTAAAATAATAATTCAAATTCAGAGTCACTAATCCGCCACCTTCAATCATCTGCTAGTAACATTGTACCTGACTCACAGAACACTTTCGTATTCAAGGAAATTGACCTTAGTCAATTGTATCACGCCATGAGATCATTTACTTCGACAGCTACGGGATCGGATGGCATTAATAGTTCCGCAGTATATCTGTGTGTACCTTCGTGCCTTCCTGCATTATTAAACATCATGAATACCTCGTTAAGGCAGGGTAAGTTTCCCTTGGTGTGGAGGTCAGGTATTGTTCGTCCTCTTCCTAAATGCGATAGGCCGAAAACATTTAGCGACTTGCGTCCAATAACTATTCTGCCTTACCTTTCGAAGGTATTAGAGAAGATCTGTCTGCAGCAGTTGACACCCTTCATTGACAAAAACAAAGTATTACCTCCAAATCAATCGGGGTTTAGGAAGGGTCTTTATGCTTAAACAACTCTTCTTCACTTTTCGGATGAGATAGGTAGATCCTTTGACTGTTCAGAGATAACCCTGTTGGCCTTTCTGGACTTATCCCGGGCTTTCGAGACCCTTGATCATGGGTTGCTTTTGAAAAAATTAGAATCCATAGGAGTAAGGAAGACATCAATTTCCTGGTTCACAGAATTTCTCTCTATTAGAAGTCAGCGAGTGGCACTATCAAGCTCTCAGTCTGCACTCATGTCCCCACGAAGAGCAGTTAATAGGGGAGTACCCCAGGGGGCGGTTAGTAGCCCTACCCTGTTTTCTATATACAAAAACGACCTTCCTGACTCCGTTAGATAAAGATGTTAATGAGGGAGCAGCCATTTTCAACGTGGTCTTAGACCATATCGCCGGCTGGGCGGAAGATCGTGCGCTTGTCATTAATCCGACAAAATCTGTAATTTTACCAATAGGCAGGTTAGATTGCGACCTTCTTCCTAATTTCTCAATAAATGCTACTCAACTCTCCATTGTGTCACAGTTGAAAAATCTTGGACTTATGATGCAGTTGAATTGTGCGTTTTCAAATGCAGAGAAGTTTTAAAATGAATATTGGAGTGTTAAGTGGGAATGGAAAAAAGAATGAGATATTTGCTCATTGCTGTACAAAATCTTGAAATATCTAGAAATTAAACAATTTTAACCTTTCTGCTCATTGATAATACTGTATAAGTTAGTTAGTTAGTTTTGAAACGGGCGGGAAGCTCCTATGGAGCTTCCCTGGGGCTCAAGCTATACAGCATATTTTGCCACACCCTTAACTTTCCGCTCTCATGATTTAAAGTAATGATGTTATTTTGTCGATCAGGGTAATTAATTAATTAAGCTCTGATCATTACTCTATATTATCCCAGATTCGGTGATTATATTCAGACTAGAATTAGTCACTATAAATTCAAAAGGAAAAAAGGCTAGCGTACGTCATCCTGTGGATATAGGAGAAACGAGAAAATCTATGATGTGGCCTCGGTGGCTTAATTGGTTAACGCTCCACTCGTAAATAATGGCGTTCCCGGTTTAAATCCGGGCCGTTGAATATTTTTTGTCGTTTCTTCAGAAAAATTATTGCACCAACAATCCGCAAAATTTAACATCCGAATTTAAGAAAGTTTTTAATGTTAATAATAATTCACTACAAAATTTTAATTTGCATACAATGAAAGGTGGCCAATTTCATACTGCAAGATTTTTAAATTTAATAAATAATAATCAATAAAAGCCTCAGGGAATAAATAATATCATCCATAAATCTTCATGAAGGGTCTAAATCCAGTTTTTAATTAATTAATTTCCCTGGTCGAAAAAATAAGATCATTACTCTAAATTATACCAGATACGGTGGTCATATTCAGACTAGAATTAGTCACTACAAATTCAAAGAGAAAAAAATGCTGGCTTGCGTCATCCTGTGGATATAGGAGAAACGAGAACATCTGTGATGTGGCTTTGGTGGCGTAATTGATTAACGCTCCACTCGTAAATAATGGCGTTCCCGGTTGAAATCCGGGCCGTTGAATATTTTTTGTCGTTTCTTCAGAAAAAATATTGCACCAATAATACGCAAAATTTAACATCAGAATTTAAGAAAGTTTCTAATGTTAATAATAACTCACTACAAAATTTTAATTTGCATGCAATGAAAGGTGGAAAAGTTCATACCAAAATTTTTTAATTTTAATAAATAATAACCAATGAAAGTATCAGGGAATAAATAATATCGTCCTTAAAGCTTCATGTACGGTTTAAACCCAAATTATTTGAGAAATTTAAATTTCCAGCGATTCGGAATTACAAAATGGTAAATTTTCAATATTTAAACTTCAAAAAACTTAAACTGGATATATAACATATATAAAAAAGTTATTATGGCAAGGTAATTTAATTTAAAAGGGTTTAATAACATGTTTCGAATTTGTCCCTAAAATTTTATAAATTTTATATTGTATTGGGCGAACATACCTCCACAGTTGAACAGAACTGTGAGTGCAAGGAGTAGACTCTGAACAAGGATCTTCTTATTTATCGATAAAGTCCGTAATAGTTGACTTAAAAATGTGGAAAATCTTGACGGCGATATATACCTATTCCAATCAATATTTCATTGCTTAACCGAAATTCCGAACACTCCGCAATTAGTGGAATATCCGGTGTTTGCAGACTAACCAAAGGAGGAGGAAAAAGATCAATCATTTAGGTCAGAGCAATCTGATGAAATCAAAAGCCTGAATGCATAGGCCTTGGACTCAATAACAATTGATAAAGTCTACACGGAAGTCATCATAGTTTGAAACCTGTCTTTTCTTTCTTATCTTGTAAAATAAACTTTAAGATAATATTGACAAATATTTTAAAACATATTCAATTATTTCCAAAACTTTCAAAAAGATGATTATTCGATTAAGCTTATGATTCAGTTAGAAGTTTAAAAAATTCATTAAAATAGTACATTTTTGAAGATTTAAAAAAAAATTCGAATCTATTTATACTTTGAAAAATAAATTTTTAAAGAAAACTTGAAAAGGTATCAAAATATTACAGAAGATTTCCATAAATGTCAAGAAAATCTGGAATATTAAAGCGCAATTTTTACCAACTTGAAAGATTTTTCAACATTTTAGAAATAACTATAGTTATTTTAAGAAATATTTATCTTCCAAACTTCTGATATACTCCAGATTCATCATTTCAGTTGAAAATTCAACTCTTCGGTTTATAATTTAACTGTTTTGTCTCAAATTTGATTTTTTGGTAAAGAATAAATCTTTTTGATAGAATTTTCATATATTTAATTTAGAACTAATATTTTCGTGTTAATAAATTCAACTGTTTCATAGAAAAATGTTTTCTTTCGAAAGAATTGTCATCTTTCTTGGCAAAAATTAAACTGGCAAAAACAAATTTTCCGTTTTGTTTAGGATTCAGCTATCTTGTCAAAAGTTTGTCTTTCTTAATATGAACCCAACTGTCTTTTATTTAAAATAAATGTGGTGTTTAGATTAAATATCATTTATGTATTACATGTTTTATGGAGAACACATTCTGAAATAAAAAATTGAATGTTTACTTTGAAGAAATATAAGATAAAATCCAATTAGCCCGTTTTAGGTACCAAAGAGATTTTTTAAAGTTTAAAACAGATAAATGGAAAAGCACTTTTTTTCACTACTAATTGAACTGAAAAATCTAAGGATAATTAAACAATTTTCTTTCTTTTCAAATTTTCCAAAAGGAATAAGAAAAGAAATATTTAAACAACAACAAAATATTTTAATAGAGTAGTCCAATATTTTATTTTTATTTTCATGCATATAACCCGGATATTTGATCGAGTCGGCCAAAAAATAAATGAATTTTCCTTCGGTACCGCGGATGAGAGCGATATTGAAACTTGCAAAGGCACTGCATTTCTGGATGAAGCGGAGAAAGTTAGGTTCGACCAGTTTGTGAAGGGTATAATAAAACCGAAACCCGATAAGTCACCACCGCGAATTTTTTCGAGCTGATGATTGAGCAAGACTTAATTGAGCGCAGTGATAAGGACCCAAAGCCCGACGGTAATTGCCGTCTGTGTAATGAATTTCGACGTGTCGAAAAAAATGCTTAACCGATTCTGTTTATTGCGGACATCGTGGAACGTATTCCACTCTATGCACTTCAACCCTAGATTGGAAGTAGAAAGGCTGTATCAATTTAAACGCATGCCATTCGTCATCATCAGGGCTGCAGCAACCTTTCAACTGTTTATGGACAAGGTCATCATCCCGGATATGAGATCGCACGTGTTCACCTATCTGAAAGACGCAATCGACGTCGGTGAAACCTTTGATTGAAGCAGGTCTGACGCTCGACCCAGACAAGTGCAAATTTTGTAGAACGGAAGTCAAATTTCTGAGATTCAAGTTGAATATAGATTGTTTGTTGGTAGAAAATGAGAAAGTCGTCCCCATACTTGAATATCCTTGATCGAGGAACGTTAAACAAGTAAGACAAATCGTAAAGGCCACGTCATGGTATATACGATTAATTAAAGAATACGCTCGAATGTGTCAGCCACTCACGCTTTCAACCAAGAAAAATTGTGATTTCTTTTGGGGGCACGACCACGAAGGGGCGTTCCAGACTCTGAAAGCTGTCTTGGTGGCATCGCCTATATGGACCAGATGCTTGGAACCTAGTGGTTTCGAAGAACATCCAGTCAGAACTGATTCCTGAAGTGCATTGGACGCCTGAAAAAAGTCATTTAGGCATGTTCAGGGGTATCACGTCGTTCGTTAGGAATTGTGAGACATTCAAGCTGAATCAACCTCAGAAAGCCTAAAGGACAGGGCTTATGACCCAACGAATGGTCCAGGATCCATAGACAGTAGTGGCAACCGATGGACTTGTACAATGAAAAAGTCGACATTTATAAAAACTTGAAGAAAAGAAAGGTGAAATTTTTATAAAGTTATACATATAAGTTAAGAATCATGATATTAGTATTTGATCATCTGTTATTATAATATACAATAAATCGAAAATCCTATTAACAATGTATATGGATATGTTGTGTTTTGAAACATGTTAATCAGAATTCAATTTTATATGGGTTTTAGTAATAAGTAGGTGAGTTAGGCCAGGTTACGAAGCTTTTAAACCAAAGTATTTAGTATATTTTGTGTTTCATAATTTTTAAAGAATATGAAACTGAATAGCTTTTATTTCCAGCTGCCTGATCAAAAAATTGGAAACAAAAGTCAAGAAAAACAGAAAAAGGTAGGAGTAAACTATTCTTGAAGGGGGTCATAAATGTTGGTTGGCGCAAAAAAAAACCTTTTGACGTTCTATACGAGTCCATGGGAAGCGCAGTAGTGATGGGAAAGAGTGCAATTTTTGGAATTTCCGTAAACATAAACTGAGGAATAGGAGTCACGCTCTGAATATTAACTTATTGACGACAAAAATCAAGGCTTCTGATGAGACTTGCCATCCACTTCCAAAAGAATTGCTTGATTCGGACATAGATAATTATTTTCATTGTGAAGAACAGAATACTGGTGTGTCTGGCAACACAAGCGGGGCAGCAAGAGCATGTGGTCGACTAGGAGACCATCAGTACACTGAATCAACAGATGATTTAAAAACTGTACATCTGTCGTTGTCTGCATGTTCGCAAAATATACACCTGTAACAAACGTCAAAAAAACTATCCCTGAAAACTCGAAGGGTACGTTTCCCCCTTTCACTTCGCGTTTACAAAATTTAGGCATAGGGCAATCAGAAAAGAAATTATACAATGACTTAAAAACTCCAACGGCTGAATCGAAAAATGAGTTCTAATTCCAGAAACTGAATACCGACTAATCGAACAAACAAAGCGTACTTTCATCATCCTACTCAAAGCTACTTAATGTCTCCTCAATTGAATCTTTCAGAAATAGCAAACAAGCTGGACATTCACGTGAGCAATTGGCAACACTTTTTCCGTGGCCTGTAATTTCGGAAAAAGAAAAAAAGTAGCAGATCGGTTCAAAAGATCATGCGATAAACAGCCAGCCAAATTAACTATTCCAAATTTAAACCTATCAGTCCCATAGATCAGAGAAAACCAGTTGAAATTCTCAAAAGTCGTTTTAGGAAAATGCGCACAGGGTGTAGTATCAATAGAGAAGTACTGGAATTGGATGTGGCAATAAAATCAGGATGTCAGGAAAACATGACAAATTAATACTTAGGGAAATTCAGCTCCTGGATAAACTGAGGCATCCGAATATAATATCCATTATGGGCGTTTCCCAATCCTCAAAACAACTTCACATAGTAATGTAATTTTTTGATTCGCAATCACTATATGAAATTATCTTTTCGAACACGGGTGGTGTGTGCGGTACATATTTGTTCCTGGCCCAGAAATAATTCTACATTCTGAAGGGGCGAAGACATCTACCGATTTATGGGCACTTGCTTGTAACTTAATAGAATTGTATAGCGAAAAACCAGTTTGATCGTTGGAGAGATCTGGTAGTTTCCTAATGATTTTGGCGGTGAATCTCTCCCAGCGGAAAACACCGAACACAGACAGCATTTCTGTTTTTATGCGAAAGATGTTGCATAATTGCTTCAGCTATGATGCAAACATGAGTCCAACAGTTCAGCAACTGCTCCATTCATTAAACTTGGAAAAGAACAAGTAATTCAGCTTTGATTCAGTTTTGAATTGTCACAGTACTTGCTAAACATTTTTACAGAATTTTCAATCCAAAGTTTTAAAAACTTTATAAGTTTGTAAAAGTCTCTATTAGTACCTAAGAAAAAACTGCGTTACAAGATTTGCTAGAGTTTAAATTCTTAATGAATTTAATTTGGAAAATATGCTTATAGAAATTGTAAAATATTGAACGTTTCAATTGGGCATTATTTAAGGTTGGCGAGTTTAAGCCTAAAATGGACGCGTTTTGAATTATTTAGTATGAAGTTATCCAGTATATAACTACCTCAGTAGAAAAGTATTCTTAAAATAAAGAAATACAAATTAAAAATTGAAGGCTTGGAAAATTAAAAAGAAATAAAAACAATTTATTTAAGACCTCAAAATTCGACTGGTTTAAATGAAATTTTGTAAATTCGATTCACAATTTTGAAACTCAAATTGAAATTTTACGGTTTTCAAGAGTTTTAAATGTACTAAGATTGGAGTTAAAATTTGTAAGAACTTTAGTTTGAAAAATAGTATTTCAGAAATAGTAAAATATTGATTTTTTGAAGTGAAACTTGTTTAATGTTGAGGAGTTTGAACCTCAAATTGGCAAATTTTAAATTATTTAGTATTAAGTTATTGAATATTTTTAACTACCAAGTTAGAAAAGTATTGTTTTGAATTAAAGCTTCTTAAATTTGATTCAATGTTTGAAGATTTAAAGTTTTGCTAAAAATTAATTCTTTTTAGTCTAAAATTCAAAGATTTTATTGAAAAATCAACTGGTCCGAGAAAAATTTATCTTTATTAAAATTATATTCTGTTAAACTGTCAACTAGAATCTTTATTAAATAAAAAGTTAACTATTGTTTTAAATATTTGTCTTTTTAATTAAAAAATTCATCTGTTTCCAAATCAAAACAGATTTTAGTTGACTTTTCAAAAAAATGTAAATTTTGAAAAAAATCAAATCAAACCAAAATATGAACCTTTTGGCTTAAAAATACCACAGTTTGGTTGAAAATGCAATTATTTCATAAAAAAATGAAGTGTTGATGTTGAAAAGATGATGTTCATGTTTAAGAAATCTTTTTTTTGTTCAATTATTACCCACATTTTTACATTTTCAACCAAAAAAATAGCCATTTCCCACCAAGAACTGAATTTTCAAAAGTGTTGAATTTTTAGCGAAGGAAATGCATATTTAATCCAGAATGTTAACTTTTCACCAAAAAAGATGCGCTTTCAACGAAACATGTATATGAATTTTTAACAAGAGTTGAATTTTATAAATGTAAATTTTAAATCAAACATGCAATAGTTAAAAATTGAGTTTGAAAAATGTTTTCGAACAAAGGACACGAATTTTCAATAAAACAAATCAATTTTCAATTAAAGAAATACATTTTTAACAAAGATGATGAACCGTTCACCGAAGAAAATGAATTTTCACCTCGAACATTATTTTTATAAAAAAAATTGACTTCGGAAAAAATACATAAATTTTAAACCAAATAGTTAAGTTTTCAGCAATAAAATTTCACTTTCCAACTAAATGTCGAATAATTAAATTTACATTTAAAAAAATTAGTTTTCAATAAAACAAAGAACGAGTTTTCAACAAAATATTGTAAGCAAGAAGATTAATTTTGTACCAAAAACTCTAATTTTAAAGAAATATATGAAGATCAGCTAAAAAATATAGATTTTTAATTTAAAGATGGCAGTTAAATTTTCAATTGAAAAACTTAAAACCCAAAAAACGAATTTTTAACAAAATAGATCACTTTTTCAACCAAAAAGATTAATTTTCTCCTAAAAAAGAAAATTTTTATGAAACTACCAGAATTTTCAACTGAAAACGGTAACTCTTAAACACAAAATAGAATTTTTTCTATATATTTTTATTTTCGTATATTTTATACAGTTTTGATATGTTTATATTTCATTTGATCTTCTTCCTGATTTTATTCTTCAAAATTATAAATTTATTATAAAATTTAGTTTGAAAATCGCGCGCTTTTCATCACTTCTGGTTTCGTTTTAATCGTAGGCAATACAAACAGGGGAAAGTCGTGTCACAACTCTACCTAGAGGATCTCTGCAGACATCCGTAGCCAACGGTTGAGTACTATATAGGGTCAATTACAAAAGTAATGCGCATGGTATCATCAAAATTTATTTTATGGTCCGATCGTTGCAAATGTTTAAAATTCTTTAAAATAGTCCGCTCCTACATTAACACACTTACGGAGATGTGTCTGTCATGCCTGGAAAGCACTCTTAAACTCATTAGACGTAATGCCTTTTAAAAGCCTTGTAACATCAGATTGAATATTTCCCAAGGACTTCCAATGTTTTCCTTTGAGCTCTTTCTTCAAGCGGGGATACAAAAAAAGTAACTGGGAGCCAGGTCGGGCAGGTGCGGATTCAAGGTGGGGCGATAGGGTCGATCGCCCCCACCAAATCGCCCCTTAACAAATATAACCCATGCACGGAGCTATTAGAAAGTATTCGCCACATCACTTTTCGAATTACCCCCAACAAATTTAGTTTCTGGATCCGTCGTTGAGGTCGGCACTTGTAAAGGGACTGGGAGACCACTATAGTCTTGCTCCAGGCTAGGTTGTCGACGATGATGAAGGCCCTCTGGCTGGGGGCATTCTCGTGGTGAAGTTTGGTGAAGTCTTTGATGTCACTATTCCATGTACCGCGCATGGGGTCATGGAAATTGTTTTTATGAACCGATCGTCGCAAATATTTAAAATTCTTTAAAACAGTCCCCTCCTACACTAACACACATACAGAGACGTGTCTGTCATGCCTGGAAAGCACTCTTAAAGTCATCAGACGTATTGCCTTTTAAAAATCTTGTAACATGAGCTTGAATGTTTCCCAAGGACTCCCAATGTTTTCCTTTGAGCTCTTTCTTCAGGCAGGGATACACAAACAATAGTCACTGGGAGCCAGGTCGGGCAGCTACCTTCAGCAGGCCCCTATCGTCCCACGGTGGGGCGATAGGGGCCATAGCCCCCTAGTCTGGCTGGGTGCATCCTCGTGGTCAAGTTTTGTCGAGTCTTTGATGTCACTATCCCATGTACCGCAAATGTTGGCATGTTTAGGATACCTGTGATTTGTTGGATGCTCAGTCGACGATCTGAACGGAAACACGCACACACGTACACGCTTCACGTTGTTTTCAATCGCCTCTTGAAGCATCCAGTAGGTTTCCGTCGCTTTCTTCCCAAGCCGCACGCAAAATTTGATGGCTTATCGTTGTTCGAGCAAACCCTCCATCACGAAGTGTTACAAATTTTCAAAATAGGCTTAAATTGCTTCTTTATAAAGTATGGATAAACTATCACTGAATATTCTTTTATTCAGTGCGTTTAGTCTTCCTCTTACGTTTAGGTGTTTGAGTTAAGTCCTTTGAGGGTTTAGCAGGATTAAGATAACCTCTCCAAATTCTGTACTCTGGCTTTGTTTGTATGGTAATATAAAAGTTGATGCCGCCAATAGATTGCGCCACTTCTTGAAAACTATTTTCGTGTCGAGATTTGTAATGTGGTTCAGGATCTTTTTGACCATAAAGAAGTTGCAAATGTTTCACTTCTCGTGTATAATAGTCGAGCTGCACAAAAAAAACTGTTCCATACCAAGAAATGTATATTCTAGTTGTGGCCACTATTAGAGCACCTGGAAAAAAAGAGATTTTCGATTATATAAAGATAAAACATCAATTTTAAAATAAAAAACTCGACAATTATCAATTAACCAATTAACTCCTGACTGGACACATTTTAAAGATTTTTTTCAACGCCTCTATTAACTATAAAATCGGTCATAGAAAAAATCAAGAATACCTATTTAAAACGGTAAATTATCGGAACTTTCGATTCATGCAGCTAGAATTTCGAAAACATGCATATTTGAAAAGTTATATTTGTTTATTGAAAAATGTTTACAAATTTTCGGCAGGGGGTTGGAGTCTCTAAGGCTTATTTTTTACCCAAATTATATTTGGGCAACAATTTCTGAAAAAATTGCCTACAGTGTGTACTAGAAGTAAGAAGTCAATTCGAACCTAAACGGACCACCCCCGCCATACATATTTACCCCTACCACCCCTCAATAAACAAAAACTTCACCCCTTGTATACAGCGTTATTGAAAAGATTCGACACTGTCAAACTTTTATTTGCTTAATCAAGTACACTATGAAATCTCTATGAACAAAATTCACTGTTATTCACCATTTTTAGCCTTTTACCCCATCCCCTTTAAGTAGGGTGGAGGGGGTGGGTTTCTGGTATCGCTGATTCTTAATGAATCAGCGATCATCAAGGTCATTTGAAGGTCAACCTGTAAAAATACGATGAAAAATCAAGAAAAATACATCCATAGGTTTTTGGGGTCGCTAAATCCGAATTCGAGGTCCGTTGATTCCTATCACATCAGAATCAAAGTCATTTGAAGGTCAAATCGTCAAAAGCCGATACCCAAATTCTGATAAATACAAACATAAGTTTTTGGAAACGCTGAAAGTATAATCTTGAGATTAGATTCCACTAACCTTCAAATCATATATCTAGAAAATCTTGAGATGTAAAGCATACTCAGATTTAAAATCAGCGACTCCAAAACCTATATCTAATGGTTGAAAATACTAATCAATTTCAATTTAATCTTGAAATGTCATTCAGATAACTTTGAAAAGACCTCTAGATTATCTTAAGAGATAAAAAGGTTCGCTAATTTGAATTAAGCGATCCCCCAAACTCCTATAGATATATATTCTTCGGCTTCGGAATCAGTGGTCCCAAAAAACCCCAGGATACCCTGGTCAAGCATGTTGTTCAAGCTTAGATATTTTGTATTTACATATTCTGAACAAAAATAACGAATTAAACGACCGCTCAAATCTACCTAAGGGGGGGGGGTTTAGACGGTAAAAAAAT
>JAWWLR010000158.1:86309933-86322710 GCA_035041075.1 Acraspis erinacei | reverse complement strand
GATTCAGCGCATCAAATTCCTTCAGGTTCACCAGGTCCAGTCTATGGGTGTGAAAACGTGTTGGCCTGTGTTATTATTTGTTTACACATTTTTTATAATCATATCCAGAGTTTCGCTCCTTTTCAAGGAATAGTCGCAATTCGTTTACGAAGTCCACTATGAATATCTTCTGGATGACTCTTTTCCATGTTACTTTTTTAATGTACCAGAATGATTAATTACACAGGCCTGCACATAATGGGGTCATGCCAGTTGTTGGAAAGTGGAGGGTAATTTCTGAAGTAATTTTTTACGTAGAATCCGAATCTGGGGTCAGAATTGGCCCATCACATCAGGATGCGCCATTTTCAATCCGCCATCCTGAATTTTAAAACTTTAATATCTCCACTTCAGATTCGTCGTCAACAACCCCGAACACCCCCAAGTACAAATTTTCAAGAGACATATCTCGTAATTTCAAATTATCGTAACTTGGTAAAGAAAAATGGTAATGAACTCTTCGACTCTTAAATTGAAGAAAAAGATCAGTACGATATGATACAACTTGAGAAAAAATCCCAAAAAATTTTGTGTCTTCTGTACATAACCTCAAAAGTAGCAAAAACGCCATTTTTGGGTACATAACCAAAAATATCTTAAAATCCTGACATGATGGACAATTAATTCAATATCTTATCTATACCCTTTTCCTATAATTCTCTGCAAACTTCAAAGAAATAATTATTATTTAAACAATTTTGATAAAAAATGAAGCGTTTGGCCATCTTTCAACGAATAGGCTCAATTTATTTGCGGAATCAATACAAAATATTTTTCAAATAACTATTTCTCATGATACTTTGAAAGATTACAATAAATATTAATTATTTAAACAATTTTTATTATTATTTAGATCTAGGCTATTTTTCAAAGAATAGGCATAATTTGTTTACGGAGTCAACTAAGAATATCTTTCAGAAGAATCTTGTCTATTTTGCTTTATAAATTCAGATGTTGACCTCTTTGAACGAATAGGGTAAATTTTTTTATACAATTAACCAAGAAAACCTTTCCGATTACTTTTCTTATAAGGCTATGAAAAGTCTGTCTGATGACTCTTTTCTACTTTGTTTCTATAAATTAAAAAATGTTAACTAACTATGTCTTTCTGGTAAGTCTTTTCTATGTTGCTTTGTAAATTTACAAGAGTTATTAATTATTTTAACAATTTCCATACACAAATTCAGAGTTTGGCTATTTGTCAACGAATTGGCTACATTTTCTTACAGAATATTCTCAAGTATTAATCATTATTTAAATAAGTTTTATAAGCAAATTGAAACTTTAGCTATTTTTAAACTAATAGGCTCCACTTGTTTACGGAGTGAACTAAAAATGTGCTTCCGATGAGTATTTCCTATGATACTTTCTACATTTATAATAATTATTAATCATTCAACAAATTTTTATAAACATATTCCGAGTTTGGGTATTTTTCAACAAATAGGTTTTTTAAAAATAAATTTAATTAAGAACGTCTTGCCGATGACTTCTTCCTATTATACTTACCAAATTTTCAGGATTTATTATTTAAACTACTTTCATGAGAAAATTAAGAGTTTGGCCATTTTTCGAAGAATAGGCTCAATTTGTTTACGGAATCAACAAAGAATGTATTTCCAATCAATTTTTCCCATGATACTTTGCGAATTTAAAATAATGATTAATTTTTCAAATATTTTTCATGAACAAAATTAAAATTGTCTATTTTTTAGATACATAAAAACGTACATGCAGCTATCAGGTTGATTTTCAAAAAGTTCGACATTTTGTGTCCAAGCTCTGAAATCAATGATAATGAAGAGATGGGCAATGCAAAAAATGCTCATAATAGGAGCTCAACATGAATAAAAACCTGCTTCATTTTGACGAATCTTGATTATTTCTAATTGTAGTTAAAATATTTAAAAAAACATAGAAAATTTTCTGTCGGTCCCGTGTCCCCAGTACCAGTTTCTCAGATTTTAGCAACAATAAACTACTATTGCCGTTATTTAGCTCTCTGCAACCTAAATTATATCATTAGTATGGATAATACTATAAAAAATACATTTTTTAAGTTCAATTAATGTTTTATCGATTATTACAAATTTTTTTAAAAATCGTCCTTTGTTTTCATGTACTGTCGGTCCCACGCTTATTTAATTGGTTTTCGTGTAAAAAGAAAATTTAAATAAATGTAATTTTGGGTGAGATTTGTTACTCGGAGAGTTCTTCAATCAATTCCACCCTCAGAGAACTAAATAGTTAATTTGGCTTTTCAACAAATTAGTTACTTTTCGGTCCCGCCGAAAACTCCTAAATTACTTGATAAATATAAAAAATAAGGTCAGATTGGGATTCAGCGAGTGAACATGTATAGACGCTGATGTTTAATAAATTTATAAGCTTATTTTCTATACGCAAAAACATGTCATATTTTTTAATGAATCGTGCGCGAGATCTCCTGTCGGACCCAGTCGCGACTTTTGAGATTAGTTGTACACTCAGTGTTGGAGCGCGCAGCGCTTCCATTCCTCGCACTTGAAATTCCTGACGGTGCAGTAGGATAAGCCATTGTAACTGAGAAATAAAAATACTTATTTTTATTATTCTTATGTCTAGCCAGTATCCTTTTTGTATGTATCACGCACATAATCAGGATTTTCGTCTGATATCTAGATATAAAAGTATTTGAAAAAATCATAATAAAAGTACTCATTTTCATTTCTCAGCTACAATAGAGAAGTTTACAACCTACTAAGTCTAATGTTGTCAATGCAAAGAAACAAAAAGAAAAGCATAAAAAAAATAATATTATACATATAATACACATATAATTGTTTATTAATAATGAATCTTTATGTGTATTATTATTATTGATTTATTACTGCATTATATGACAGACATAATTTATACTAAATTTTATATTTTTTATTTATATTCAATTAAGAAATTGCATATTCAATAAATAAATTTATGAGTTTTAAGTTTATATTCAATAAACAAATAAATTAATTAAATGAGAACTAATTAGTTAGCACGATTTTACTATGCTCAGAAAAAGTCAGCCATTCCCAACATTGTTATAATTTTGTAATATTAATTTATGAATTTTTTTCGGCCACGCTTATTTTCCTTTACCTGACAGTTAGTATTATAAGATCACAAAAATTTCAGTCATTTCGAACTACTTTTTTTCTCACAAGTTACACTTCCCAAAGTGGCCGACTTTTTGAGTGTTTAGTTTCGACCCATCTCCAGTGGAGGGCGCCACTCGAGGGTCGGCCCTAGTTCTCTAACCGGCTGACGCGTGTCGGCTCCGTTCAGTTCGTCACTACGCTCCGACCAGAGCGAACGTGGGTTCAATTGTCAGGATGTATCAGTGATAAGTGTTGTGAATGAGGTGTGCTCCGAATGAATTGAGTGTGATTTAGATGCATTAAAACGTGACAATGTGTAAACACTCTATCCAAGTTAAAGAATAAATCGAGGTCACAAGCAGCGCATCGATTTTGATTTCTCCGATCACCCATCACCCCCACTCTCCACCCGGAACAAAACAACATCTTTCTTGTTGTTAAAATAGTCTGGCAACTGTAAAACTTGTGACTTACACATACACAGTTTCTGAACATCTATACTGAACAACTATACTTTAATCAACCAGTTACTTTCGTGCATTTCGTGTTTCGTTATTTCTATGCCTATGGTTCCGTTTAACCTTTCAAGTTTCTTATTCGACCATTGGATGAGCCTAATGTAGTACGTGATGACAGAGATGGTATAGGTTTTGATTACCCTGATCTTGTATGCTACGTTAGAACAATGTTCACAATTAACCTGAGTCTTGTAGAGAAGGCAGTCGTTAAGATTTTCTTCACTATCGTATGCTGAATGCCCTTAGATTCGAGAGGACCCAGTTATTTATATGACAGACAGTCAGCCATTGTCTTGATCTTGGTCTTGATGTGATTTCTTGTGCGCTCAATAGCCCTGAGGGTCATAATTCTCCTCTGGTTCTTGTCTGAACTAGCATACAGTTTCATGTCATTCATCCACAGAAGATGCAGACGTTGATAACTAACCTCATAATCATGCATATTTAACCAATGGGACATACTATGTAGTGTTTTTCTGGATGGGTTTAACGCTAAACAGAACTACAACGCATTGAAGAAGACTCATTGAAAGGTACCCGTCGTTATACGTATTGCTGTAGTTATCCTCGGTTGTCCATGATCAATATACTTCAGTGCTGCAACCCAAAATATCATTGAATGATTAAAAAAACTCAATAATGCATGGGCAGATATTGTAATTTATTAAGAGTTCAAGCAAATAGTTATGTGGTAGGGAAAGAAACGTTTAGTTCAAGTCAATTTATGCCACGTACATGTTTCTTTGATTTTTAAAAGCTCGCACCATTGCAACATCGGTTACAACTAGACCTTTATTGTATCCTGAAGTTTCACACCATCTTTTTTGTTCTTCTGTAAGGATTTCATTATAGTTGCCGCGATCTGCAATGATAGCTGTAAGGCATTTATTAATTGGTGGTAGACAGGCTGTCGATAATAATTCAGAAGGATTTCGAATGTCTGGTTTTTCAGGCAACATATACGTAGCATCTTGGATTATAAACCATGACATCATGTCCGGGTTTTCGATTATCTGAAAACAGCCTGTCATTATGCACATTGCACACTCTGCAGGTACTTCTACCAGACATTGTGGACCATGTCTGGACGAGGAGCTTTCTAAACACTTTTTCTTTTAAAACTCGCTCAAACATCTGAATCTCTGATGTTATTCAACTGTTTGCTTTTGCTTTCTCTAGTTTCAACCGCCCGTCTAGATATTGATTCTGTTCGTTTTTACCGGAACACCTGACCCGTAGTTAGTCAGATCTTCCAATTGAGGGACTTCGGTGTCTTTCTAGTTAAGTTTTTTTTTTACATTCAGTTCACGGCGGATCCTGCATTCATTTGGCTGAATGGGTCGATTTTTCTGCCTTTTTGAACTACTTTTCTTGTACTGATACAGACTAGCTAATTTATTATTGCTGGTATCCATTTATCGATGAATCGAAGGTGGATGATGTTAGTAATATTGTATCAGTTTACTAGTACTATTACCTTTTTATATTGAGTAAATTAACGCAATTTGCCCTTACTTTTATGACACCTAGATCACACTAGATTTTCCATTGTGGATCGCGATCCCTTTCTGGGGCAAAGAATGCATCTGTAAGCTATAATAAACTATAATAAAGCACGACCAAAATTCGTTTCAAAGTACTGTAGTTTCTCTGTGGTTTCGCTATTTAAATCAATATTCTTCATGTCAGCATGTAGTTTCAGGGGATCCGGTGCTTGATGTGTATCATTTCTAGCACCTATGCCTTTAGATGTAAGCCGGTTTTTATTGTCCACATGTTCGAGAGAGAAAGAGAGTACTTCAAAAGAAAGCTGCTGTTCTACTTCCATTTCAATAATAGGTATTTCAAGAGCCGAAAGCAATCTGTTCAAAAATATGGAGCGTTTTCGGTCTTTTAGATTCTGCTTATTTATTCTTATGACTAGCTCTGGTTAGTTGAGTAAAAAGAGTCGATGGTTTTTTCTCCTCACACTGAGCCCCCCTTTCTCTGCCAAAAAATAAAGGCGCAGAACATGTCTCATTATGTGGTGTGTCCATTTTCATCGCCTACTTGGTTCCTGAACATCTGCTTCTGCCTCTGGTTGAATTAGAAGATTTGCTTCTGCATGATGTGGTGGTACTGGATCATCTTCAGGTTGAGCCAAATCATCCTACTGTTTATTCCTCATTGCTCGGACTTCTGAGATAAGGAGATTAACCCTGATGTCCGCCACCTTAGCGATAATTTTTCCTATTAAAACTTTCTGTATTTTAACGTACTTTGCAGCAGACTTGGTCCTGAACTTGTATCTCTTATTTATTTTGGTTTCCTACTCAGCGCTTTCATAATAGAGACGCACCAATACCTCTTTCATTGTGGCATCCCACTTGATGGTCTCCTATGGTAATTCTGTTGGGGCGGTTGGCTGCGAATTACTATCGCTATCCAAAGCGTCCTCAGTAGGCGCAGTTGATGTTCTAATGTTTGCCGTTTGTCGCAGATATTCTTGCTGGCCAGCTGTTTAGTGAGATTTTCCTGACCATCTCTCAGCTCACCAGCACCATTACCCCAGTGCTGGTTCTAGGTGCTTCCCGATGACCCTCTGGAAGAGACAAGTGTTTCAAAATACTAAAAACATTCTCCATGCCTTTGATGGGTTTTGGTATTCCTCATCGTTCTCTGACTATCTGGCATAGGAAATCCTATCAATGTTAATGCTTAAGCGAACATAGCCGTTGAAGTTATGAGAAGAAAGCTCCAGCCTCGGTTCTCGCTTCGTCATACTATCGGGGATCATGGAGTTCATAGGAGGTGTGCGAGACGATAAAAGAGGGGAGGGTGGATTTTTTAATTCATCTAGAATGCCCGTGTTGTTGATTCAAATAACACATTCGTTTTGCTTCACTACTCTGAGCAAGGTCGCCCAAGGAATTTTGTTAATGCTGTGAAATCCACTGAAATATTTTTAAATCCCTTCAATTCTTTAAAAATGTTCAAAATCATTTGCAATTAGATTATATCTCTTAAAATCTCTTAATATCTTGGAAATAATGTTAAAACCTTTAGTTAACTTTTACTAAATTTCTTCAACTGGCCTAATACCTTCTGAGATTAATTTACAAAGTTCCTTTAAAATCCTTCCAAATTACTGAAATCCTTGTAATTTTTCTAAAATCCCTTTAAACCCCTGGAAATTGGTTTAAAATCTATAAAAATATTCAGAAGCCTTGGAAATCCTCTTAAATCACTTCAAATATTTCCATATATCATAAAATCTTATAAATCCATTGAAATCTTCAGAAATTAAAAAAAATCTGTAAAACTGCATTTAATTTTGGAAATCCTGTGAAATGCTCTGAAATATTGGAAAACTTTTTCATATGTTTGCAATCTTACCATATCCCTTAAATCTCCTTCAATTCTTTGCAATTCATATAAATAGAATCAAGTGTTTGGAAACTAGTAATATATATTTAAATCCGTTAACAATCCTTGGAAATCTCACAAAATTCCTTTCAAATCTTTGAAATATTCAGAAATTCCTTGAAATAATTCAAAAATGCCTCAAAAGCTTTTTACGAATCCTAGAAAGTCTTCTAAAATTCTTATAAATTCAATCTGATTTATTTCAGGATTTCTTAAATAATAGGATTATATCAACCTTATTAGAGAAAGATTTGAATGAGGCTTTCTTTGAAAGTACATTTTTTTTAAATCATCCAACATTATTGATGAGACTATGGAACTATGGGACTATGGTTGATAAATGAAGTATTACATTAGCGATTCTCAGATGTGTTTATAATATCAGCAAATTCTGCATACCTTGAACGATAAAAAGATTTTTCAAGATGTTTCCACTTATCCTACAAAAGTGCTTCAAAAGTTGACTTTTTAAATTCTAGAGAGGACGAGGATTCCGAAATATTTTGTTGAAAATATTTAAAGATGTGATGTCGACAGAATTAAAACAAATCTCTCATTAGCTTATGATCTGGTAAAAGCCTATAAAACACTTTCCTTTACAGCCTGTCATTTCAACAATAAGTTCACCTACTAGAAAATTAGGAGAGTTACTCACTGATATAATTTAAAAATCAATCATAATTTCAATAACACCAATAAAAAATGATACTGCCTTTCTAAATTTGAATGAGAATGTTAGAATACTATTTAATCAGATTTTTGTTTCTCTTGAATTAATAGCAATGTTTCCAATTAATAGAGTTAAATTTGTGGAAGAAAAAAGGTGATACGTGATTAAAATCTATACCTACATTTATAAAATACATTCCTCATAATTCCAAAAAATGGTATATCTCTTAAAATCCCTTGAGATCTTCAATATAATATTGAATTCCTTGACAAATTCTTGAGAAATTGCTTACAGATGCTTTTAAAATTATTGACTAAAATTAGTACATTGTTATTATTTTTACGATGACTAATTATTTATTTTTATTTTTAAATATAATTATAATTTAACAACATATAAAATACTGAAATCCTCAAAAGTCTTCTGTAATCCCTTGGAATTCTTCCAAATATTGTAAAATGTTATAAATCCCATGAAATATTCCGAAATCTCTTCAATTATTTGAAATCCCTGAAATCGTATGAAATTCTTTGCAATTTATATAAATATTATAAAATCAAAATATGCAATCCCACAAAACTATTTTGAAATCTTTGAAATTCTATTAACTCTCTTAGAATCCTTAATAATACCCTAAAAAATAGGCGATTGCCGAAGAGTGTGAAATCTGCAGCATGAGCCGCAGGCTCGAAGCACGAGTCGGAGGTTAGCGCACGAGCGAAGCGAGTGGGATAACGTAGACGAGTGCGAAGAGCTAAAGGCAAATGCTGCAATCACACGAGTAGTAATCGCCTGTGCGTACGTGTATCACACGCTATTTTTTGCAAAACCCACCCGAGAAAATGTTTCATCACTTTTTGATTTTAATTTCCTTTTCAACTAATTCACGGAATTCCGCGAATTCCATGAAATCCGTGAATTCAGCAAATTCTATGAATTCCACGAATTCCATTAATTCATTGATTTCGTGAGTTCTACGAATTACGTGAATTCTATGAATCCATTTAAATTAAATATTTTTTCAAAGTTGCGCTTCTATCGTGCGTTCCGAGACACACACATTTTCTAAAGAATATTTTTATTTTTCCGGTGTTCAAAGTTACGCATCTCTGAAGTGCGCATGCGCGTCCTTTGCGTCGATTCGCAAAGTAGATATGTTTCAAAGTGCGCATGCGCCATTATCATTCTCGCACAGTCTGTTGGATTAAAGTAGTTTGCTTATCGTTTAGAGACATGGAAGTCCTCACTTTCGAGGTGGGTGTTGCAAAAAGTAAGTTTAGCATACGAAACAGAGCAGAATAATTTCCTCATGAAGATTTCAACTAAATAAAATGTGGAAAAATATATATTGCACGCAGAAATAAAATAAAGTTCACGTGTTTTTGCATTTTAATGAGAAATTAATTGATAAGGGGTAACCACCCTTAAATGCATTTTATTCAATTTCTGCCGGGGTTTATCCCCCCCTCCCAATTTTTTTTGATCGAATTGACAAAATCACATTTTTTATCTCTTATTGTAAGCACATTGTACGAGTTTCTTTGATTGTGAAAGATTATGTTATTATATGTGAAACAATTAAATGGGTGTTTGGTACCATGCTATTCGAGGGTGGTTTTGACCACCTAATTTTTTGAGCACGTAAAAAAACATAGTATCGCTCAGTTTTCCGAGTACTATAACATATGTGAGAATAAAGAAAATCGGAGGGGGTCACCTACCTATGGTTTCTTGTAAGTGAAAGAAGGGCAGAAATTTAAAGATTTCAGAAAAAACCGCAACTATTAGGCATTGAAATAGATGAAGATAGTCATAAACAACAATAATCTATTAAGACAAATTCTACCATCAGCAAAGTCAATATTAAGAACATTGATAATAAATTGTTTAAAGGATTATTTTTGTTAATTTGAATTAATTGTTAATTACCTCCAATTGAAAATGAGATAGAAATAAAAAAATTAAAAACATATCCTTCTAACATTATGCAAATGGAATAATAATTATAATAAATTTTTCAAAAAATCAATTTTCTTGACTAATGAGTTATTTATTTCATTTTGATTGAAATTTATCAAAAAGTAACATTTTTGTTTAAAAACTGCAATTTTGCATTAAAAAATTGACAAAAAGTAGGACATTTTTTTTAATCCCGCGACTCTCTAACGCTATTCTATGAGAAAATTGCTCAAAACAATAATAGATTATTTGCCTGACAAAATCCATTTTTTCACTTATAGGGGTTTTAGAGACATTGTAGGAGAAACTTATGAGAATGATATTTAAAAAGTTATATTTTATTCATATTCTATGGCCAATTGTGAAGAGAAATGTTTAGTTGCAACTAAATTCAGTTAATATTGAGGGTTCTGAATCAAATGTACAAAAACGTATTTTTTTCTTATGGGAAATACGTCTTAAACACCATGGGGCTTGCGCCACCTCTAAATATTATCTTTTTAAAAAACCGATTTATTTTTGGTTTGGATTCGAACAAAATTTCCGAACAGTATTCACAAAAATTGGAGAAAAAAAATTTTGCAAGCATTTTTGGACCAGCCCACTCTTCAGCACATCCGGGTTGATACTTTTAGACATGAGCGATGAACTTTTCTAAAGATTCGTAGTATTGAATAAAAATTAAATTTCATTGCAAATTCTTAGGTAAGCTTCACCATACATCCATACAATTATCAAAAATTTGTAGAAAAATTCAGTATTTGTAAATTATTTTACCTAACTGTAAATAATAATATACAGTTTTATTACAATTTTCAGTTTTCAATCATATTTATTAAATTCTTAAGATTCTTTTTGGACATTCAAATATAAAGAAGTTTATGAGAAATATCATAACAACCATTGGAAAAAAATAATTTTTCATTGCTATCACCAGAGTTATAAATCACCAAAACATACGGTAGTTGAGAAACAATGCCGTCTACATTTAAGGACTCACAACTTTAAATTTTACATTGTTGAAGTTTTCATAAATTTAAAATTTGGTAATTTTTCAATGTTAAATATTTCAAATTCCGAGGAATTTCTATGCTATGAATTTGCAGTTAGCTATTTGATACTCAAATTCGAATTTTTTAGGTATTAAATTTTAAAATTTGTAATTCGAATGACCTAGAAGAGTGCTTGCACAATTTATGTCAAATGATGCACTTCGCAACTATAAGTGTATGCAGCGCCATCTTCTGACAAAAATCTGCAAGGGTATTTGTACTCTAAATAATCGCTTGCCATGCTTTTTGCCTTGTAACTTTAATCTCTCTATGCCAAGGTTGGCACTATATACTTACCACGAGATGCAAGTTTACGATTCATGCTCAGGAAGAAGGAAACTTAAATATCAAAATAATACACGTATACGAAACATCAGAATATTCATTTGTAACGCTGTTCTAAAACTGAAGCGTCAGTCATGTTTTTATAAATTTTGAAAGAATGAGGCTGCTTTATATTCTGGTGGCAAGCTTGGTCTTTATTCTAAATTCGATTGGTGAGTATCGTAAAATTGGATCTTTATTATCACAAAGAAGTGAACATTTCTTCAACTTATTCGTAGTATTATTAAATTTTATTCACTTAGTTTGAGATATATTAAATATTACCGCAGAGGATCCGGGCGTGATAGCTCTTTACGGAATTTTCAGTTTTCAAGGAGAAGTAACAATATTTTCACTTTAGCATTAGATTTAATATCATATTTTGAAAAAAATGAAAACGCACCATTTTTATTGTTCCCTTTAAAAGTAAATGACATTGTAACATTAGGAAAGGCTCAACGTCAAAAGCTGACCAAAAAGGTAAACTTTTTAGGATAGGCCGAAAAATTGTTTACTTAGGGTGCAGCGTTAACTGGTGTGATAAAAAATAATATTTGATTGAAGTGGATTTTTAATGAAACGGATTTCGGTGAAGTGGATTGCACTGGACTGAAATGGAGTGGATTGGATTTGAATGAATCGGATTGAATTAAAATGGATTGGATTAGATTGTAGTAAGTTTGATTTTTGCGAATTAGAATAAATTGAATTAGATTAGAGTGTATTGTAATTAATTGGCTTGGAATGATTAGGATTGGGGTGTAGTGGATTAGAATGAGTTGTGTATGAGTGTACTGGAATGGATTGAGTTTAATTGAAGTGCATTATATTGGATTGGACTAGATTGGAATGAATTTGATTGGATTGTAATGAATATGAATGAATTGGATTGATCTTGATTGCAATGAATGGATTGGAGGAGATTGGAATGAATAGGGTTGGAATCGATTGGATTGGAGTGGATTGAAATGAATTCAAGTGCATTATATGAAATAAGATTGAATTGGATTTCCATTTGGGTTTTTACACTCTATCCAACCTATTCGCACTTATGGTCGACTGGTGTGATAAAAAAAGTGTTTAAACTCAGATTCTGAGTGCCACTTGGCCTGGTGAAAATTGCAGTACTCCTCTTGGTTACGCCTCGACTCCGACTCGTTCCGAAACTTTCACAATCAGCCAAAAAAGTTCCGCATAGGGTCCTCGTATCACAAAAAAGCTATCAGACTGTTTTAAGATAGATATTTTTATTTGAGAAACTGAAGAGGGCAATAAAGAAATTTAAAAAATGCAACCACTATTTATAAATCCCAAAAAAGTTATCGAAAAATTAGGAGGTTGTTTTTAAAAGATGTAGCAGTATTAAATATTTTAAAATATACAGT
Organism: Acraspis erinacei; assembly: GCA_035041075.1. Classification (NCBI taxonomy): domain Eukaryota; kingdom Metazoa; phylum Arthropoda; class Insecta; order Hymenoptera; family Cynipidae; genus Acraspis; species Acraspis erinacei. The sequence goes on along the minus strand of JAWWLR010000158.1, from coordinate 86,310,236 downwards.
AGGTTCAACAAGAAATGCTCCTCGATTTTTCGAAAACTGTAAGAGACTTTTCAAAGTTTCTTTTCAAATTAAAGTGCATTTGAAGGACTAATGCGCTGTTGTCGAGTCGTTCCATTATCGCTCGAATCGTATGAGAGAGGAGAAGTAAGTGGAAATGAGTTCTGCGTACGCCAAACGGATTGAGGATGAAAAAAAAACGGTTTGATGAACATCTCGACCGTGGCTCTTCGAATGTCCTTTTACAGATGAAGCGTCGTTCTGGACATAGGTTCCTATAAAGTTAGCGTGGATAAACACCCAGTG
>JAWWLR010000158.1:86145113-86155333 GCA_035041075.1 Acraspis erinacei | reverse complement strand
TACAGAGAAGATAACAAGATTAGTGAAAAATTTGTTAAAAATTGACAGCAGCAGCTTGTAAACAGAATATGGCACTTCTAAAAATTACACACAAGCTCAACTGCTCCTTGTTCAGTAAAGCACGGAAATTCATCGAGTTGCCAGACCAATGAACCACATTCTTTTAGTTTCTTAGAATTTTTGGTTCTAGCAGTGTATGTCCCTTTCCAAGCTTCACATGTCTCTTCCCAATCCACAACAGGCTTACGCACAGTGCAAGCTGTGACACAATATCAACTGAAACCCGAACCACAGGAAAATAGATTTTTTGATCACATAAGATAAACAAAATAGTAGTTGCATACCACAATCGGTTTTTGTCTGTAAATCGTATAAATTAACTGCAAGTCGATTCACGAACCAATGCCAATGCCGATGAATCCAGTTTCGCTAACTTATATCTCTATAATAAGCCTAATAATTTTTTAACACTTTCTGAGCAGTTATACAACTTTTTCTGGAAAGTTGCTTAATCGATTTTAGGTATTTTGGAATCTTACCAAGTATTTGTCGAAAATCGATAATTTCGTAAAAAAATCCATGTTTGTTATTAAATAAATGAAAGAATACATACATTTGCTCAAAATCGACCCTGGACGATTTATGCGTGATTTTAATGGCTTTAAGGCCATGTGACAAGGGGTCACGCGAACATAGCTGTTCCTGAATTCTTCGTTCCCAAGCTATATCGGATCACAACTTACGTCCACACGGAATGAGATATTTTGTTGAAAATTTGGCACGCTAAATAGAAGGCACGAAGGAAGTTGTCTCTGGTCCTAAATAATTAGAATTGTAAAAAAGTTTTTTTTTAATTACTAATTTAGAGAAGCACCCACCATGCTGTAAACTCCTTCGAGGAATTTTCAATGTTGTAAGTGGGCTAGTTATGAGGTTTATATTGATTAAAGTGGGACAAAGCAAGGAAGAGACCTGGAGTGAAGTAATTAATCACGGGATGTACTTTTTTTCTTAAGTTATCATTATTAATAAATTAATCTGGATCCTCCAGTGGTGAAGAGACGCGGAGCAAATATAATGATCTCTGCGATTAATTTTTCGTTAGTTTAATAGATTATTAATAATAAATTAATCTGCAGCCCCCACCTGAGGGAGAGACCCGAAACGAAGTTAAATAACTACTGGTAAATCTGTCGCGGACAATTTTTGAATTTCTGTTTGTTTAAATTTTTATAGAGCTGCAAATAGCGCAAAAAATTTTAATTTTTTAAATTATTCTTTTGTAATTCTCTGTAGAAATGTTCATCAGTGGAATTATGCAACAGGTTTGATGCAAAAGGGTCGGTGTAAGAAAATATTTTGTTGACATGTTAAATTATTTTTTATAAACAAATATTTGCAACAAATAGTAAGTCTGATAGATCATGTTTTTGTGAAGTGGATTTATGCATAAAAATCGCTCGCTCATAACAACGAGGTGAAATTTGATCATAAAAATGTGTTATGCGATATCATATGCTAACATTATCAAAAAATAAATACATAGATAAACTTTTAGTTTTCAATCTGCTGGCCTTAAAAAATGTATACACTTCCATTTTTCCAGAATTTCATTACAGCTACCTAATAAAAACTAACATCCACCTACACGTTATCTCTAAGCCTCTCGCTTTCATGAACTTGCCTTCCTCGTTTCGCCTTCATTTTACATTCCCTATCCAACAAGGCTTTACAATTCCTTTCTCATTCTTTCTAAATACCTTCTTTGACAGACATCCTTTTACTTTATCTTTCAGATCCTCCCATATCTCGTCCACCGACTCCCCCTCAAAGTTCACGTTTTCCAACTATTCCTGAAACTTCGCTATAGTGTCTCTCGTCCATGAAACAATATTAACAATTGCATTATTTGAGCAATTTTACGCAGAAATAAAAAAAATTCTTCCGAGTATTTTCGGATCTTATTGCCCGTGATGGTAATTGATGTATTTTTGTTATCTGGTATAATTTGTTAAATTTATTAATAATTATTATAAACAAGTTGATGATTTCAACGGTTTTAGGCAGAAACGAATCGGATTTTCTTGTGATTATCTGCAAGACTCATTGTCCGCGCTCAAGAATCACGCATGCTCATGTAACATGTGTTGGCATCTGTTGACGACAGGCAGAATATCTTATATGGCAGTTACATGACGTCTAATTCAAGTAAATTTTCGGTATAATAGATTTCCGGTACGCCAAGTACCCAAGATATGTCAGCGTTTTGGGCGTTTAGCTTCCAGGCCTTCCATTTTGCGACTAGGGCTGAGACATCGATTTCTGTCTGCTGAGCCTGGATATTTCTTCTACACCATTCCTGTGAGTTATAGTAGCCGGTAAAGGGGCCTCCTGGGTGGCCGCTGTAACTGGTTCTGGCGGCAGATCTGATTCCTACGATTTCTGGATTTCATTCGATTCCTCACGAGGTTTCTGAGAAATAGGAGTGGCTAATTCTCGATTTTTGCGGGTTCGTGGTTGCAACGCATACTTAAAATATCCAAAAATCGCAACCAACGATTCAGCTTCTTGTTGGCCTCTTTGGGTATAACTAATTTAGAGCCTTTTAATCAGTTTTAAAAATTAAAGACGCGCCTTCTAACTGTGGCCGGAAACGTTTGGTAGCCCATTTCACATCATGATATTCCTGTTCTACTTTTCAGTTTCGTACATCAACAGGATTAAACTTGGCATTAGCGTGATCCATTAGAATCGCACGACCGAGTTTTAAATCACCACGGAAAAGGATCTTAATTTTTCTAAAGACTTCTTCACCTTCAGGCTTCATAATCCAGCGCCCTGTATTTTTTCGAAGATGTTCATCAGGTGGGCTGAAAAATTCGATAAATTCGGAACGCATTTTCGCATCTGATTGCAGATGCCCAAAAATTGATGTCGAAACAGAGTGTCCCAGGTAACGAAGATATGTGTGGCCAAAACTACATTGACCAATGTATCAAACGATTCCATGCATTTGTAGTCTTTCTAAAAACAAATGACTATGAATTGCAGTGGAAATTGCCAATAACCCTGGCATAGATCGAGTGTTGAGAAGATGCGAACGTTTCACAACTGCTTCAACGAACCCTGGATCATGGGTAATGTATTGGTTACGCCCGGGGTTATCGTATTTCATTTTCGATAGTCCACGCGGAACCTCCACTTGTCATCCTTTTTGTTGAAGAGCAGCACGTGGAAGCAGTAAGGAGAGGTAATAGGCTCAATGGCCTGTTTGGGCGATGGCAGGGTCGTTCACCGCCGTCTCCTGTTTTTATGATTGGGACCGGGTCTTCCTTCTTGGCGCGTACGTTCGGCTAGTTAAGAATGGTCAGCTTGTTGAAAACGCTCAGCTAGTTTCTTCTTATACACATCACAATGTTGGTAAAGATGCCTCCCCGGACAATACCAGCAATTGGGCAACTTATTGGTGGAAACAGGTAGAACCCTGGTTAATAGGGAGGCAAAATCTGTTATATTCAATGCACGAATTGCATGTCGTTTCCCTGGTTTCAGCATTTCGTTTGGGGTATGCAACATTAGCTGTTCATGAAATATTTTTCCATGTCACGCAGAAAAAGGTTTGGATTGTCGTGGTTTCGTCCGTAGAAATCTGGATTTGTCTGGATTTACAACTCCAGTTTCTATGCATACAGATTTGTGGGTTGATTTCCATCGGAATTTTCTGGTTGATTTTCATTTGGATTTTCCAGGAGATTTCCCGCTGGCAGCACCAGTTGACACCTACCCGGATTCGCAGGCTGATTTCTATCAGGATTTGCTGGTAGCTTGTCAGCTAAGATTTCAGCTAAAATATGATCTGGATTCCTGCATTGGTCGGTTGGTAATCCAAGTTGCAGAGCAAGCACGTCCTCGAATCGTGGAGTAGATTCAGATTGATGAAGATGGTGATAGCAAATGGCATGTGGCAAGTCAATACCAGATTCCTCAGTATTCCCTAACTCCTAACCTTTCTTTCGTAAAAAGGAGCCCCACTTTAGGCGCCATAATTTGAAACACTACAATTAAGAATTCAAGCAATGGATTCAATAATTCATTCGCAAATAAAAATGAATCACATTAGATTTTCCAGTATATCGTCCGTAATGAGGTGGCAGCGAGCCTTGTCGACAGGTGGGGGTCGAATGACTACTGATTTCAGCCCGCTTATGCTTTTTTAGATCTTCGAGTGTTCCGAGGTCCTCGGAGAGTTTGTTCGGTATATCTGTGCCAAGATTCGTCTCTTTTGCGGCAAACACCTGTTAGGACATGGTAACTTCTGGTTACCGAAGAGTTCCTTTAATAGCGAAGGCTGCGAGCGCTTCCGTAATGCGGGTTTTTTTAAGTTGTGCATAGAAAGGGGAACAGGTATCTCCCTATCAGTTGGATCCTTATGGTGCTGACTTAGGCGAGCGTTCTTCCAGTCTTTTTTCAGTTAATTTTTTACGGGTTTTTCATGGTACAAAGACCTACGAGTTCAAGTTATTTACAACTCGCGGTAGCTGCAAAGGAGGTAGCGTTGTCTGTAAGCGTCAGAAAGAGAGCAGCGTTCAGCGGGGGGAGGCTTAAAACTTTCAGAAATGGAGGAGTCCTTTTCAGGTAAGAATCCTATGGGGGAGGCTCATAGTGTGAGCACGTCCTTTCCTTCAGAGAACTGTTTTTGAATGAGCGGTGACCAGGCTAAGCGTTGGAGAGGTCGAAACAGAACGATCCGTTGTCGTTGGTAAGGTGCCGAGTACTTTATGCCGGCCCCCTAGAGTGGACCTTCGGGATCCCCTTCACCTTCATTTTAGGGGGAAAGGGAAAGAATTCAATGTATTGGCCCTTTGTTCTTCAGCCTCAGCGTGGCGGCGCTGTTCCGCCTGGCGTTTATGCTGGATTTTCTGTGATACATTTTTCTTCCTCCTGGGCTCGTTTCCCTGAAGCGAAAAATAGACCGGATTTAGGCCCGTTTTTCATACATAGCCAGTCCGAAAAGTAAAAAAAGAGTGGGGAGGACTTTTTTTGGCATTTCCGTTTATTCTCGATCAATCTGTTAAAAATTAATTATCTAAAAAATTTACGAAATTTAAATGAGATCAAAATCAAATTGAAAATCCTATTTAACGTCCAATAATAAGTTCATTTGCAGAATTCCTGAAAATAAAACCAAGCATCTAACGAACAAATTTGGACAACCACCATAAAATGTTTCTAATAATACATTGCTGGTCCGGTATAGCCAACAGGCAGTATTAAAATCGTTTACAACATTATTTGAGAACGAGGAAGTCAACTGGACGAGTGGTGACAGATAACTGAAAAACATTGAAAGCGGCTCCAATATGCGAATCGAGTAATACCTGTACGCATAAGGGTGTGAGAAATTAAGAATTAAATTTTTTGAAGTACCGTGAAATATTTGAGATTCAGTGAATTGATATCTTCTTTTTTCTTAATGCTATTCGGATTACTCTTAATGTGGATAATCTCAGAAATCAAACGTTTATCATAAGCAGATTCAAAATCCAGTATTTTGTTATTATCCCGGACAAATACATGATTACATTTTCTCTGATGTTTGCTGATAATAGATTCAATTTTCCCATACTTGGCACGATTTCTTAAAGGTCTCTTTATCTTTCCTATATAACAAGCGTTGCAGTTTTTGCACGGGATTATATAAATTAAATTGCTGCGGTCCTACTTTTTTGCACAATCCTTATTCAGTTTTAGATATAGAAGGAATGATGAAGAGGACAACTGTTTTCTTTATTACTCCACCAGGGCGAAACGCGTGTGAACTGGTACAATGTATATCCGGATTTATTGAGACTCTGCGCATGTACTTCTCGAAAAGCCACGTAGTACGTTATGTCAGTAGAAATTTCTAGAAGCGCGACTCAATGCTGTACTTTATAACCCACTCACTCGGATCGGCTCTCCTGTTTATGTAACCCGCTCGTCCTAGTCTCACCGTTACATGAATAAATAAAATAAATATATAAAAGTTTGTGGTGTTTAGTGCTTTTGATGTTCCAGACCTTTCGCCCATAACAATACATACAAATAAACTTTATTCTAAAGTATCTAAACGTTAAGTGATTAATATTTAATATCGTCATCGAAAGAACCATCATCGTTAAATGCTTTCTTTGTTAAGTTTTTTGGATTTATTGCGAAAAAAATTATCACTAAAGAACCCTTTTCTCTTAAGCCGTACAATTTTCAGTATAGTTTACCTAAAACCCTTTCTTATTGTATACAAATTTTGAAATTAAAATAAATTCTTGCTTCTATGAAAATGTGTATGATTATAATATAAAACGTACCTAATGATCACTGAATTTAAGAAAATCTCTATTTAAACATAAATATTTTTAGCTTTCCTAGATAACCATGACTATCCAGCTGAAAGCCGCCACCGAGTTCTGTGCTCGCCGAACATCTTGAGGCAATTCAAAACTTTCAGTTCATTAACACTTTACGCATTTAAAGTAAAATTTCACCGAAATTTTTGACGATTCAGATGACCATTTTATCCGCTTAAAAGTTTTTTATTGCTTAAATTTACGCGGATCGAATTTTTGACTGAATATTTGTCATTTTGGAAAATTGATGTTTCTCGACCTTATACGATAAACAAAGAAAGCTATGAAAAGAACTTTAGGATGTAAACATTAGTAACTTAACGCCTGTGAAACAACAAATTAGTATTGGTAAGAAAAAATTTTATTTCATCGACTTTTTGCATGGTATTTATTTATCAATGTACAATAATGCCGCTTCAGAATCAGACCGATTCCCTGATCATATTATCTTAGGTCATTTCGCAGAAATTTATGGATTAAATCGACAAATTTTGAGTAATTACATACTAAAATTATAAGGATTAATAATAAGGTCTCAAAATGGAAATGGAGGTTGCACATACTTTCATCCTTATAATTTTAATATTTAATGACTGAAAATTTTTCGATTTTATCCAAAAATTTCTGCGAAATGGCCTAAGATAATCTCCTGATGGAATCGGTTTTATTCCGAAACGTCATTATTGTATATTGCTGAATAAATAGTCTGAAAGATGTCGATATAATGAGGTTTTTCGTTACCAATACAAAGAAAGCTACAAATTTTCAGCGTGAAAAAGGTGCACAATCAAATTTCCGATAAAAATATTTACTTCGAAAAATTAAAATTAAAAACTGGTTACGAAATACGAATTTGTACTGCAACCTTCAGTTCTAGAATAGAAGAGCTGGCAAGTTCATTCCCATGTCATACTTCTCCAGCCAAAAACTCTTCGAACCAGAACTCTTTAGGTGTGGCTAAGTTCCATTAGGAAGCTATGCGTAATTGCCTAGCCAATCGTCCCAAGTTCATAGTTCACAAATTCTTGTCACTGCGTATATCTACTTAATAATTTTTTCTTTTTGAGTGTACAGAAACTTCATGAACCTCTGTTTTTCTTACAATCGTAGGAGCAGCGAACGAGAACGAGGACAATGTCAATGTAGCAACTAGTAGTGGCCATCATCATAGACCTGCGCTGCCTGAATATATTAAAGCTTTTGAAGGAGGCTACGTTACAGTAAAATTGCGAGGTGAAAATGTTCGGTATGGAATCCTAAGTGATGTCGCTTTTCAAGGACTTCAACATAATCACTTTTATCTACGATTTCCGAATGGCAGTAATTTACTTGCGGTTCTGAGAACTCTCCCTGGTGGAACTTATAATCAAATTTACTCGGATCACCGCTGCTTTATACAAACAAGACGTGACTCTTTCTTCGTAACAAGTCTCGTGCTCAAGGAGGACGTAGCTGAAATACCTCCAATCTTAAGCGCTATGTTAGTGCTGGTTAATAATTCATCTTTCACTACTGACACACGACTGACCATCACTCTTTTTGGAGTTGTCACTCCATATATGGGTGATACTCCAACCTGGGCACTACGTAGAAGACATTAGTTCCTTCTTACTAATCTTTCATCTTTTATGTAGACGACCTGGCTAACCTGATAGCAGGGTAGAATTAGGCCAAGGACTGAACTACCCAGTATTATCAAATAACTATAAAGTCTCCGAGGGTTTTACTGCTTGGCTATCAGTGCTGCTATCGAAACAACATCAATAGCAGCTCTTAAGGTTGTTTTGGACATCCCAAGACATTTCAGTTGTATTAGAATTAGTTTTATGTAATTACGTTCATGGAACCCTTGAAGTAATCTTTCCTAAAAGAGAAGAATAGCACGATGATTGGAAAAAGAATGATTTAAGCCAGTAGTTCTCGTTTGGCACATCAACTGCTCCACCGAATTCTTAGGAACAGTGGCTTGAATCTATGTGAAGTAGCCTGAAGTGGCTGACATAACATCAGAATGAGGCATATTCCGTACTGTTTTACAAATGCTTGTGAACTTGGCCCACACTTTCTGAATTAATTTTTTTTTAGAGTTCTGACATCCCGTTCACACAAAGTGGACCCAACAAAAATTTCAAAAATAGAGCCAGACACTCACTTTGAAAAAATCAACTTTTTCTTTATCATTCCTATGGTTCCAACAGAGTTCTAGAATTCTACAACAAAATGATTTCAATAAACTCGAAAGTTACACAATTTTGAAAACCCTAAAACTGCAGATAAATTTTTGAAAAGAGTTCCAGGATTTCTGATCAGAGTTTTGGTAGCTCCTGGAATAATTCTACAAAAAAATCTAACAACATTTTCCAATAAACTCAAAGTACAAAAATCTCCAGCACTTCAAACATAACCAAAAATTTTATGAAATTCAAAATGTGGAGACTTTTCGTCAGAAATCTTGTCAATGTTTTGAAATTAGTTTTACAGAAATGCTGTTGATTAGACCGTATGTAGTATTTTCTTTGTATGCTTCTCATTTAATTTCATGATTATATGATATATCGCTTTGTTCCTGTGTACATAGTTTTTTGGATGTAATGTACGCTTAATGAAATTTTGATGTATAACTTTCCTCATGGCTAAAACGAGAAATAAATTAATAAAAGTAAAGAAATAAATCTTTAAAATACATTATTCCCGTTCCTTTTCCAAAATTGGAATGGTTTTTTATATATTATTAATTTCCGCAAAGTATCCTGCACCAAATTTACAGAAAATGGATTAAAAAAAAATTCTAATTCTAACTTTTTACTGAAATTTCAAATCTGGCTGCGAAAAATTCAAACATGCCTAAGTTGCATTTTCTATGAACTTAAAATCTTCACTCTTTTGGGTATATGGGATATTTATAGGGACATCCTTTTATATCACAGACATAAAAGTATAGATATCGTCAATCGTGACAGATATGCGGTTGAAACAATCAAAACAAATTTAATTAAAATAATATAGTAAGTCCTCCTCAGGCAACCCTAAGCTTCACTCCTTATCCCACAAGTATATGCTGCAACATTTGAAAACCACCCCAAGTTATTTTACAGAAGGCTATCCCATATAACTTCACTTCAAATAACACAAAAATGTTTAATTAGAAAATTATCTAGACAGACATCGTCAGACAAATAACGCTTAAAAACCACCCCAAGTCAGTTTACAGAGACCTATCCATGTTTGAGGCCAATGATTATGTTAAATTAAGAACCTTTTTGCTTGTATAAATTTATTAATAGTATGATAATAATAATATCTAAAGAAAAACATATAGTCACATATCCGAAATTTCTGTGGGGCATTCTTGTACTTAATTTTCGAGAGAAATTGCTTGTGAGCTAAATTAGTGTCTTTTCAGGCTCCTGTTTAAAATTATATTGCTCTATTATAATAAAACATATTTTATTTTTATTTAATTCTGTATATTCCGTATTAATTAAATATTAGCTTTTCATTGGAAAGTTTTATAGTTAAAATCTAGTACATTCTACAATGTTATAAAACATTTGAATGTTAATATACCTTTTATATTCTTATGTTATATTGTAGGTTTTTCCTCTTCGGATATATTTTGCAAAACAAAGAGTTGATACTTTGTACGTGCGAATGTACCGCTGCACAGTGGTCTGGAATAAGAATTTACTGTTCATAATCGTCCACAGGTCGTATTTCTTAACCGATTTAAAAGTTTTTTTAGAAATGCTCAGCAATTCATGCATTCATAGAACATAATTAATTTTAATAATATTTAACTTAATTATTATAAACAATTTTTATAAACAAATTCTT
>JAWWLR010000158.1:85816459-85828341 GCA_035041075.1 Acraspis erinacei | reverse complement strand
TTGACTGGCAGGCTGTCAAACATGTCAAAAATTGTAGTAAAAAAACGTCATTTTAGTACTCTTGAAACCCATTGGGGATGCTTATTAAGGTGCTGAAAACTAACAAAAAAATTGACTGGCAGCTTCTAGGTGGTGCCAAAGTTGACTGGCAGGCAGTCAAACATGTCAAAAATTTGAGTAAAAAAACGTCATTTTAGTATTCTTGAAACCTATTGGGATTGACTGTTTAGGTGCTAACAACTAACAAAAAATTTGACTGGCAGCTCCTTAGTGGTGCCAAAGTTGACTGGCAGGCTGTCAAAAATGTCAAAAATTCGAGTGAAAAAACGTCATTTTAGTACTCCTGAAACCCATTGGGGATGATTGCTTAGGTGCTAACAACTAACAAAAAAATTGACTGGCAGCTCCTCAGTGGTGCCAAAGTTGACTGGCAGGCTGTCAAACATATAAAAAATGCCAGAACAAAAATTAAAAAGGTCATTTTAGTACTCTTGAAACCTTATGCGGACGATTCTTTAGGTGCTGAAAAGTAAGAAAGAATTTGACTGGCAGCTCCTCAGTGGTGCCAAAGTTGACTGGCAAGCTGTCAAACATGTCAAAAAATCGAGTAAAAAACATAATTTTAGTACTCTTGAAACCCATTGGGGATGCTTGTTTAGGTGCTGACAACTAACAAAAAATTTGACTGGCAGCTCATCAGTGGTGCCAAATTTGACTGGCAAGCTGTCAAACATGTCAAAAATTCGAGTGGAAAAACGTCATTTTAGTACTCTTGAAACCTTATGGGGATAATTCTTTAGGTGCTAAAAAGTAAGAAAAAAATTGACTGGCAACTCCTGAGTGGTGCCAAAGTTGACTGGCAGGCTGTCAAACATGTTAAAAATTCAAGTTAAAAAAAACTTCATTTTAGTACTCTTAAAACTTTTTATGGATGATTCTTTAGGAGCCAAAAAGTAAAAAAAAAGACTGGCTACTGGTAGACAATAAATATGAAAAGTCTTATTTAGATCTTATACAGAATAGAAAATCCATTTTTCAGAGTAAGGTTTTATATCCAGTAGGATGTATAAAAACTGTTTTCCTGTTTGTTCCATAAGATTTTAGAAACGCGTTATTAATTATTTATATTCTATTGATTAATTTTTACAAAATATTATTTTGAGACGCCTTCCATCTTTTTAATGTTCTGTAAGATTGGCCACGCATATTCTTTGTTCGTCTTTCTTAGGCGCAGAATGACCGAATTGTTTATATGAAGTCCTTATCACCACATTATACGTATGTGTCCGGTTCCTTCGTCTCAGTTTGGTTTGGCGTACGATATTGTAAAGAAGTGTACCTTTCATTCGAATCGAAGTGTTAAAAAAGATGTCCTCGTCCAACACTTTTTGTGTTTTCTGTAAAACTAAAAAGGGCAAATTACTTTTGTTTACTGATAAAACGTTAGAAGCATGTGCCAGTGTATTAAAAATCCGCAAAGAAAACAATTTGAAGTATCATAATGTGCTTTTGCCATCTACTGGAAATACCATAGAAGGATACCATTACAAGTGCCAACAAAATTTTTCTGCATTGATGAAAAAATACAAAACAAAGTCTGCAGTTTCTGTTGAATGTGATTTGTCATCGAGTCCTGCATTTTCATCAGAAATATCAATATCTGCACCAGCAAGTTCTGGAGGTAAGCCTGCAGAAGAACTACTTTTTTTCATTTATGTTATTACTCCGTATATTTAAAAAATTTTATTTCAATTCAAAATTAAGAAATAAAGCGACTATCTAATTCGTTTCATTGTAAAAGTGGAGGAAAAAATATCAATATTGAAGTGCAAAATAGATGAACGGTTTCTTAGTCAATTTTTATTTCTCGAAATGTAAAATTATTCCACATATTCTCAAATGACTGTCCAGAGTTTCTAGTAAATAAATGTATTTATGTATTAACGTTAAAGTATTTTTTATTCGGGTTTTCGTAAAGTTATGCACAAAACAAAAATGAAAAGTAGGTGATTTCCAAAATTTCAATGTCACCGTTATTGCACCGAAACATTGAACTCTTGTTCTATCCTTTCCAGTTTTTCTATTCTGATTAATGGGACTGCATTTTTTAGGAAAGAAAATGTTAGTTTTTCAGAAAAAAGTTTGAAATTAAAACATATTTCTCATTCAATATTACAAAATATGCCTGATCCATCGGTTATGAGCTTTTTAAATAACACCTTCTTTAATTTTTTACCAACGTTTGAATATACTTTCACATAAATTAATTGAAGGCGAAGTTTCATTCGCGTCATTTCTTTAATTGTTAATTTTAAAATAAGATCTAAGTATGTACACAAAAAATATTTTTGAACTTCTAAAAATTATGAAATTCTCTTCTCATCGAATAACACAAAATTAGGGGGTGAGAATTAGAAAAATCCTAATTTTTACCACCTTAATATATATATATGCTTGTATGGATGTGTCTATATATTCTTAATCCTAAAAATCACGAAAAAATCTATCCTGAAAGAGATTTTTATTGAGAATTATTTCATTTGAAAATATCGCAGGAATTACATTGTTATATTTTTATTTGTTTTGGCTTAAAGAGTTTAAAAACTATTCAGTACTTTGGAAAAATTGTTTTTGTTAATTTAAATGCACTATAATAATGGGTCAATTAATTCATTTTTTCATTCATTCATTCCCTTTGTTCACATCAAAGCTCCTATGTTTCCGCTCGCATTTAGTGTGTTTTTGGTCTTGCAACTTTTTCTAGCATGTCAATTTGACAGTTTATTAGTGTACGTCAGTTTGATATCTCATAAAATTGTTTTCTCACTTAGTGTAACATAAGGTTGCTCCCCTTGCATCGAAATGCTTTATCTTCGAATTCCAATTTGACAATTAATCATTTTTAACGACTCAGTTTTAAGATTTTAATATAAGAATGCTTTAATTCTAAACGAAGTTTGGAAGTGTTTAATTTTTATTGCTTTAAGTTTGAGTTAATTAATTTTGAAAGTTTCCAATTAGGGCATGTTATTTTAACAATTTAAAAATGAATAAACTCTAGAGTTTCACAATATTTATAATTATTCCATTTTGAACGTTGAAAATGGCAGTGTTTTTTTCAGGATAAAAATAAAATTTTTAGTAAAAAAATCTATCTAATTACTTTCAATTTAACTTGATTCTACATGATATGATACTTATTAATGATATTTCTCAAATTTCTATGACTTTAATTTAAGATTATTGATTTGAATTAAAATTTCAGAATTTTTTACAAATTTTAATGTTATATTGATTTATTTTTAAGACTTGTACGAAGGAGGAGAATGAAAAAGTCAAAATTTTATTATTCATTTATAAAAATAAGAATCCAGTAGGGTTAAAGCGAATATTATCCTTTTAAATAATTTAAAATTCTTTTAATATCCATTATAAAAATGTTTTTCTCACTGAATTAAAATCTTATTAAATAGATAATACTTTTAAATTGAAATATTAAAAATTACAATTCAATTTTACTGTCAAATCTTTCAAAATTGCAAAATTTTATATTAAAAACCTTGATAGTCAGGTCTAAACCTAATAACTTCAGATTTAAATATTCTATGTTGTTTGGTTTCAATGTTAAACTAAAAAAATTGTCTGGCTTTTTAAATTCATCAAAATCGTAGAGTATTAAATTTGGAGACTTTATGCTTGCACAATTTTCTGTTTAAAAGATTTGCAATTAAACAATGTTAAATCAAATGCTTCCAGACTAAATTAAGAACAGTACAAAATTAAGAAAGTAATTTCTTAATTCAAGCCTTAAAAATGAGTAGATTTTAGAATTAGGCACTAAAAATTTAATTATTTTTAAATTGAAAATGTTCTAAAATATTGAACATTACAAAATGAACTTGAAAAGAAAACGATTTTGAATTGAAAGGTTTCAAATTGTGTAATTAAAAAAATTGAAATTTCAGTGATCTTGTTTTGTTTTCTTTTATTTTAAGTCTTATGTTTCAATGTGATATCTTTAAATTGTCCGATTCCCAGTTGAATATTATAGTTTAAATGATTATTACAATGGTTACAACTTTAGAGTTCTAAATATGCTTTTTAAACGCTGCATAAAAAATTTTTCTCTTTCATAAGTTTTAATTTTGCAATTAAAAAAGAAATGATTGAGTCTTGAAAAGTATAATTAACAATTTAAAAATTGTTCATTTACATACATTTTGAATATAATTAAAATAAATGAAATTTTTAAGGATTTGAGGATAAAAAAGTTCACAATTTCTGAAAATTACATTTTCTCAGTTTTAAAAGAACTTCGGATGCGTTTATTTTCAATGTTCCATAGTAGAAATTTTTCTCATTTCTTATGTTTTCCATTTAGGGTTACTTCATTTTGAACATTTTTTTCTAGAATAATTGAATTTTGAAGTCTAACCAATTGTAATGTTTAAATCTAATTTTTGTTTGCAACAAGAATTTTAAATTCTACAATTTCAGGAGTTTTGACTTTGAAACATTGAATTTAATGTTTAATTTTAAATTGTTAAACTTTATTTGCTTTATTTAGAGAACTATTCAAATTCAAAAGTTTTAAATTAAAAATTATTCATTTTTGAACGCTTTATATTAGAAATAATGAAACTTCAATTTCTTTGAATTTTAAATTATCACATTTTTAAAATTCCTATCTGGAATTGTCAGTTTTGAATTTTCTGAAATTATTGTATTTTTTTCAATTTTAAAAATTTTGGTCTGAAATTTGTTAATTTGAAGAACTTTTGAAGTAACATTCTTCACTTTCAAATTATCTAATTTCAAACGCTTTCAATTAGAAATGATACAAGTTCGATTCCCATTCGTTTCCTTCGAAATGTCCTCTTTTCAAAGTTTTACTTAATCTAGAATCACCGCCCTCAAGGTATTCTAAAGCGTTAAGAATTTTACAAAACATTTAAGAAAATTAAGTCATGTAAGAAAAGTTGCAAAGGTATTTTCAAAAGAAACGTAAAAGCTGCACAGAGCTGGTGTAAATTAATTGTGTTCTCGAACTGAAGACTATGTATTAAATTTTGAAAATCAATGTACCCCCCAACATCACTCAGATTCTATAATGTAATTTTGATATACTTCTAAAATACTTTATAATATCTCAATGGGTGAGTTTCATCAAAATTTTTATGTTTTCTTTTTAAAACTGAATTCTTATTGATCAGAAAATAGTTTGACATTATTTCTTACGCCTACCTCAAACCAATTTTGACTAAATACAGTTTGTCTATCCCAGTTTTTTAAATATATACGTTTAGGGGATACCTACGAGTATTTTAAGCCTCAAATTCAAAAAAAGTTAAGTCTGTTTTTTAGTATAATTTTTAATATATTTATTGCTAAAGATTTATTTACATAAACTCTCAGTTTGGCGTCCAAACAAAGCACTAAGAGTTTAATATCGTGCGACATTTGGAACGCTTGAAAATGTTCTAAAATGGATGCAAAAATTTTATTCCTGTAAAACTGGTTCTGCTCAGTGCATTCTATGTGTGAACAGTCTGTACAAACTTGAAGATTACAAAATTCCCTGTAAAAAAATGTATTATTCTTTTTTTTTTTAATTTTCGGAGATATAACCTCTAGGAGTAATTTTTTCGTGAAAAATAGTTCTAGAAAAATACTTCATTTTTTATTTTCGTAAAAATATTGAAATTTCTTATTAATTTTAGATTAAAGTTAAGTTCTCATGAATTCAAGTTGACTCTATTACCTGTAAATCTTCGAAAGCAAAATGCAATGCTCTGTTTCCTTAACCAATAGGAAAATGGAGGAAAGTCCCTTTTTTAGCTTTACTGTTCTCCTTTTCTCAGAGTTATCACCATCTGCACCTGCAACTCCTGTATCTCTAGAGCTATTACCATCTGTACCTGCAACTTCTGCTTTCCTAAAGCTATCGACATCTGCACCTGCAACTTTTGCTTCCATAGAGCTATCGACATCTCCGCCTGAAACTTCTGCTTACAAAGATTTCCCGACATCTGCACCTGCAACTTCTGCTCCCAAAGAGCTACCGACATCTTCACCTGCGACTCCTGCATCCATAGAGCCATCAACATCTACACCTGCAACTACAGCATCTCTAGAGCTATTGACATCTGCACCTGCAACTCCTGCATCTCTAGAGCTATCGAAATCTGCACCTGCAACTCCTGCATCTCTAGAGTTATCCGCATCCGCACCTGCACCTCCTGTTTCCGTTAAGCTATCGACATCTGCACCTGTAACTCCTGCATCTGTAGAGCTATCGACATCTGAAACAGCAACTTCTGCATCCCCAGAGCCATTGAAAACAGCAGTATTTGAAAATAAATGTTTGTTTTGTAAAAAAAGTAGGAAGAAAATGAAAGGTAAATTTGAAACCTTATTCACGTTACTACCTGAAACTGCAGGTGGGATTAAAGAGAAAGCTTTGGAAATGAATGATGAAGAGATGTATCGAGCACTTAAATTATATTCTGATAAAAAGAATATGGTTATTGGTTATCACAAAACTTGCAAAAGAAATTATGAAAACAAACACATGCTTGCTTGTAAAACCAAGGAAGAAACAGATTGGCATATTAAACGAAGTAATCATGACATTGCTTATCAAGAAGTCTGCAATTTTGTACAAATCAATGTCATTGAAAACAAGAATGCATACTTTCTGAGTTTTTTGCGAACTTTATACGTTAATGGTTTGAGCACTGCGCATGCTGAAGACTTAGAATCGCTTCCACTTTTTAAAACGCAGCATTTAGAAAGTAAATTATTAAACACATTTGATAAGAAAATTAGCATTATTGAAGTAAGTCCACGCAAAAAGATTATCAAATCTTCTTCCTACACTTTACCAGAAGATTATAATTTTGAAGAATTGAATACCACTGACGTTGTTCAAAGAGCAGCCCTTATTTTGAGAAAGGAAATTTTGGAAATTGAGAAACAAAAGTTGCCAGACAAATTAACTTCAGCGCACTTGATTAACGGGGAATGTTCGATTCCAGATATTCTTAAAAAATTTTATCTGACGCTACTTGCTGGCCCTAACACCCGGCGCAAAGGAAGTACTAATACAGAACGTTTAGTGAGCTCACTATCGCAGGATGCAATTTACACAGTTTCAAGTGGAAAAATTAAAACGTCAAAACATGTCAAACTAGGAATAGCGTTGAAGAGCTTAACCAGTAGCAAAAAAGTTATAAATATTATTAACAGATACGGCCATTGCTGCAGCTACAGCGTAGTCGAAGAATTAGAAACCGAGGCAACTTTTGCAGCTACGTCTCGTTCACAAATCTGTCCGGAAGATATTTCACGAACATCAAATTTATGTACAGGATTGGCCTTCAATAATTTTGACAGATTTGTTGACACCTCAAGTGGAAAGGACACATTACATGACACTGTTGGTATCATATTTCAGAACATTGACGACAATGTGATTATTTCGGAAGAATTATTGGAAGCTGATGATAGTATGGATTCAAGTGTTGCTGAAGTAGGAGGCATAAAGAGAAGGAGAAGGACTTTTGATGCCATACTTCCCGAATTACAGTCTTATTCTAAAAAACCTAAAGTAATGGAAACTTTGGAACCTCTTGATTCTGATTTAAGACATTCGTCATCAACTTATGATAATAGTGCACTGGAGCAAATTAATTTTGTTTGGATGCTATGTCACTTTTTAGAAACTCCTAACACACCCATGTGGGTAGGTTTTCAAAGTTTGATACGAGAAGATCATTCATGCAAACAAAAAGTTTCTTATTTAACTGCTATAAATTTATCACCAACCGATAGAGCAGTGGTATTAGAGACAATGAAGCAAAGCCTAAAAGTTGCAGAAGAATGTGCTGAGCAGTACATGCAAGTCACGTATGATTTAGCCATAGCAAAAATAGCACTACAAATTCAAGCGTCTGAAAGTCCCATCTACGATAAGCTCTTTATTCACCTCGGAGCTTTTCACATCATGCTAGCCCTATTCAAGGCTATAGGAAAGTTTATTGAGAATTGCGGCTTATCTAACATAATTGTTGATAGTGAAATGCTGGCAAACGGTTCAGTAGGTTCATTTCTAGCGGGGAAACATTTCAACCGATGTAAACGATGTCACCCAATAGTGGCATTAGGCCTTGAAATCCTACACTTTAAACAGTTTCTAAAAGAAAATGATATAGATGCGGAAGAAGATAAACTGACAGAGTATTTGATGAATTTTCAAAAGCAGAAGTCACCGAATCCCACTGTAGATGATGAAGGCGTTTTACAGTTGTTTCAAAAATATAAAACTTATCGACAAGAAACAGCAAATGGTGCACATGGCAAAACCGCTCAATTCTATATGATTTATATCGATTTAGTAGGTTATTTTTTGACACTAAGCTCGAGTATTCGCACGTCGAACTTTGAGCAATTCAAATATATTTTGCCTCTAATTGCTAATTTGTTTTTTGCATTCAATCACCCTAATTACGCACGTTGGTTGGTAAAATACCACGATAATCTACTAAGAATCGATGATACTCATCCTGGGTTGAAAGAGTTACTTGAAAACGGAGGTTTTGGAGTCAAGAGAACAGAAAAATCATTTTCAAGACAGGCGGTTGATTATACCTTGGAGACAACCTATAATGCTGATGCAGCAAAATCATTGACAGGCATCATTCATTTCACAAATTCCATCTCAGCTCGCCAAAGGTGGTGTAAAAGTCATAGTTTACGGTCCACAATTATTTCTCACGTTTTGGAAGATACCGGATTGAGCAAATCTCAAGACATAACTGCAGATTTGCAAAAAAGTAAGATGCAGAAAAGTTCCTTGCTATTAAAAAATTTCATGAAAAGCGTCAATCAAAACATTAATCCTTTTGATGAAACTGTTTCCAAAGATCTGTTGTTTAATATTTCAAGTGGACAAGCAATAGTAAATTCAGATATCGTCGATTTTTTACTCAACGTTCAAACGACTGGAAATAAACTCCGTGAATCATTTATATCAGAATGTACCCTTGACAAAAATCGATTCGAAAAACCAATTAAGAGAGCAAAATGCTTGACATTTGTAAATCAACTGAACAAGAAAAAGATTACTGTGTTAGGAAAAGTGCAAGAAATAGCGATGCAGCGAGATCTATTTGGACGACTTTTGGGAGTTTCACTCGAGCAAAAAGTAGATTTGAAAAAAGTCTTACAATATCCATTGACAAATGTGCCCTTGGCATTCTGCCACGTAGATGGATCGATCTGCAAGACGGACAAGTCAATATTATTGAACATATTAGAAGAAAATATCACCAGTTCCCAGCCCAAAAATGTTGATATTGTCATAATTGATGGTTTTTTTATACTCTGTCTCATGAAAGATATACCAAAGACATTTGGTAATATTTCAAGGAAAGTATTGCAAACAATCTTAAGGTATGATTCCAAGGAAATCGTTCTGGTATTCGATCGTTACTTCAGTCCGTCTATAAAAGATAATGAACACATGTTACGTGGTAATTTCAATAACGCAAATTATAATATTTCCGGACCTGACCAAGTGCGTCCATCCGATTTTACGAAGGAACTAAAAAACATACACTTCAAAGAAGCACTAGTGTCATTTTTGATCAACGATTGGCAAAATGATGAAATGGCACCATTTATGAGCTCCAAGACAGTTTATATAAACCATGATGTTTGTTATAAATATCAAGTTCATGATATGAAAATGTACAGAGAAATTGAAAATGATTTGTCATGTCCCGAGCATGAAGAAGCCAACACAAAAATTGTGTATCATGTATGTAATATGAACCGACGTGCCAACATCCGTGTGAGATGCTCCGATACTGATATTCTTATTATTCTACTGGGTAATATGGAATATGTCTCAGAATCACAAACTGTTTGGATGGATATTGGAACTGGAAATTCGCAACGCATCATTGATGTTACCGCATTGCACAATGAATTGGGAAGCAGTTTGTGCAACGCTTTGCCTGGCTTCCATGCCTTAACAGGTTGTGATCAAAATCCGGCTTTTTTTAGGAGAGGGAAGAAGAAACCATACCAAATCTTAAAGGCGTCCGAACAGTTCCAAAAAGCATTTAAGGATCTTGAAAACATAAACTTATGCGATTCCGAGGAAGTTCTTTCCATTCTACAAGAATTCGTCTGCAGAATGTATAACGAACGAAAAGTTAACGATGTAGATGAAACCAGATTATTCATGTTTACGAAAACATACAAGGTAAAACATATTGATGAAAAGTTCATAAAGAAAGCGAGGAATTTCGATGGTTCAAGTCTACCACCATGCAAAGCAGAACTCTACCAGCAACTTTTGCGAGCTGCCTATATTACGAATATTTGGAGAAATGCCTATCGTCAGCATCCAACTAATTTGCTGCCAACCGATTACGGATGGAAAGTAATTGACGGAAAGTGTCAATTTATTTGGTTCCACGGAGAGCAATTTCCCACTTTTGTGAAAGAAGTAATAATTGAAGACAAAAAGGACAACGAATCAGGTATGCAAATTATTTTTAGCACGCACTGTCAATTAACCCATTTACACTCCTTTTAAACGCATGAAGCTTGCTATATGACGTATTTACACTTTATTTTCATCAACTTTCAGATGACATACAGACAAGTGAGGCGGAACAGGATGACGATTCCGAGAGGGAAGCAGGATCAGACGATGATGATTCGGAAGATGAAGAAGGAACAGTTGATAATGATCTGGATGATTAAATATGTTTTTTCTAAAAAAAAAAAACTCTTGCGTATATCGCACATACTGAGCTTCTCGAAACTATTCTTCTTCGAAATTTCTTCAATTTATATATTTTATTTATATGATATATATATATATATATATATATATATTTATATGAACATTTTTAACTAAAGATAAGCAATAAAATGTTTTCATACTTTCATATTACATTTGCAAACATCTCATTTCTCATTTTTTAAAGTTTAACCTCCAGCTAGTCATGTTTGACACCATCCACAAGTAGCCAGTCAATTCTCCTTTGACCTTCTACCACCTAAAGAATCATCCACAATGAGTTTCACGAGTACTTAGATGTTGTTTCTAATTTTTATCTTCTCATTTTTTATATATTTGACAACCTGACAGTCAACTTTGGCACCACTGAGGAGTTGCCAGTCAATTTTTTCTTACATTTTAGCACCTAAAGAATCATCCCCATAAGGTTTCAAGAGTACTAAAATGACGTTTTACCACTCGAATTTTTGACACGTTTGACAGCTTGCCAGTCAAATTTGACACCACTGTGGAGCTGCCAGTCAAATTTTTTGTTAGTTGTCAGAACCTAAACAAGCATCCGCAATGGGCTTCAAGAGTACTAAAATGACTTTTTTTTACTCGATTTTTTGACATGTTTGACAGCTTGCCAGTCAACTCTGGCACCACGGAGGAACTGCCAGTCAAATTCTTTCTCACTTTTCAGCACCTAAAGAATCGTCCGCATAAGGTTTCAAGAGTACTAAAATGACCTTTTTAATTTTTGTTCTGTCATTTTTTATATGTTTGACAGCCTGCCAGTCAACTTTGGCAACACTGAGGAGCTGCCAGTCAAATTTTTTGTTAGTTGTTAGCACCTAAACAATCATCCCCAATGGGTTTCAGGAGTACTAAAATTACGTTTTTTCACTCGAATTTTTGACATTTTTGACAGCCTGCCAGTCAACTTTGGTACCACTAAGGAGCTGCCAGTCAATTTTTTTGTTAGTTTTCAGCACCTAAATAAGCACCCCCAATGGGTTTCAAGAGTACTAAAATGACGTTTTTTTACTACAATTTTTGACATGTTTGACAGCCTGCCAGTCAA
>JAWWLR010000158.1:85803121-85816359 GCA_035041075.1 Acraspis erinacei | reverse complement strand
CGAAGGAACTAAAAAACATACACTTCAAAGAAGCACTAGTGTCATTTTTGATCAAAGATTAGGAAAATGATGAAATAGCACTATTAATGGGCTTCAAGCCTATTTAAGTAAACTATGATGTTTATTATAAATATCAAGTTCATGATATGAAAATTCCGAGAGGAATTGCAAATGATTTGTCCTGTTCCGAGTATGAAGAAGCCGACACAAAAGTTGTGTTTCATGTTTATTACATGAACCCACGTGCAAACGTGCGTGTGAGTTGCACAAACACTGATATTCTCGTCATTATACTGGGTAATATGGAACATGTTTCAGAATCGAAAACTGTTTGGATGAATGTTGGCACTGGAAATACACAACGCATTATTGATGTTACTGCATTATACCATACTCTGGGAAGTAGTTTGTGCAATGCTTTGCCTGGATTCCATGCCTTAACAGGTTGTGATCAAAATCCGGGGTTTTTTAGGAAAGGGAAGAAGAGACCATAAAAAATCTTAGAGACATCCGAAAAGTCCAAAAAGCATTTAAGGATCTCGGCGAGATAAATTTATCTGATGCCGAGGAAGTTCTTTCTATTCTACAAGAATTCGTCTGTAGAAAGTATAACGAAAGAAAACTTAACGATGTGGATGAAACCAGATTATTAATATTTACGAAAACATATAAGGCAAAGGATATTGATGAAAAATTCACAAAGAAGGCGAAGAAGTTCGATGGTTCAAGTCTACCACCGTGCAAAGCAGAACTGTACCAGCAACTGTTGCGGATGGAGAGTAATTGACGAGAAATGTCAATTTTTTGGTTCCACGGAGAGCAGTTGCCCACATTTGTGAATGAAGTGATAATTGATGACATGAAGGACAACGAATTAGGTTTGCAAATTATTTTATTTGTAGTAACTGTCAATTAGCCCCATTATACTTTCGATATGTATGCGGCATTTACATTTTATTCTTATCAACTTTTAGATGACACGCCGTCAAGTGATGCTGAACAGGATGACGAGTCAGAAAGGGAAGAAGGTTCAGACGATGATGATTCGGAAGATGACGAAGAAACTGCAGACGAAGATCTGAATGATTAAATATATGCTGTTTATAAAAATAATAATATATGCCACAAATACTGAGTATTCCTGAACTATTTTTCATTTGTATATCTTCGCTGTAAGTAGCGCTTAATTTTTTTAAACTAATATCAATAAAATGTTGTCATAATATAGTTCTAATTCCACATGACATTTACAAACATCTCATGTTTTAACTTTTTTCTTAAATTTAACCTCTGGTCAATCCACTTTGGCATCACTGATTAACAGCCAGTAAAAGTTTTATTCAGATGTTAGGACCTAATTAATAGCCCCTAATGGGTTTTAAGAATACTGAAATAAAGTTTCATTGTTCGAATTTTTGTCATGTTTGACAGGATGACATGCCAGTCAACTTTGGCACCACTGAGGAGAAGCCAGCCAATTATTATGTTACTTTTTAGCATCTAAAGAATCGTACCCAATGGTTTTCAGAAATACTAACATTACAGTTCTAATTTTCATCTTGTCATTTTTTATATATTTGTGAGCTACTCATTCAATTCTGGCACCACTGAGGAGCTATCAATTAAGTTTTTTTTAATTAATTTTCAACACTAAGCAATCATTTCCAATAAGCTTCAAGAGTACTAAAATGACGCTTCTTCACTGGAATTTTTGACAAGTTTGACAGACTGCCAGTCACAACATTTTACCTTGAAAAGTTTCAAGGCGCCTCCAAATAATGTTTTCTTTAAGTTAATAAATAAGTATTATATAAATAATATAAATAAGTTCGCAAAATCTTAGAAAAAAACAGCTTTTATACGGTCTACCGGACATTAAGGTGGTTCACAAAAAGTATGTTTTTATTTTTCTGCGGCCAAATTGTGTAGTTTGTTTCTCTGGGTGAGAAAATCCTCTCCTCATTTTTTCAGGGTTTAAAAAAATTATTTACAGGTTGCGAGCTTCGAATTTACGCAACAAGTGAGATTTTCGAATCTTTTTTTAAATATACATACTAGTTTTAGAGTATCATATCATGTGTTATATGCTTGACAGCCTGCCAGTCAACTTTGGCACCACCAAAAAGCTGCCAGTCAATCTTTTTGATAGTTCTTATCATTCAAACAATAATTTCCAATTGGTTCCAAGAGTACTAAAATGACCTTTTTTTACTCGAATTTTTGACATGTTTGGCAGCCTGCCAGTCAACTTTGGCACCACTCAGGAGCTGCCAGTCAAAATTTTTGTTAGTTGTTTGCACCTAAACAATCATGCCCAATGGGCTTCAAGAGTACTAAAATGACGTTTTTTGACTCGAATTTATGACATGTTTGACAGTCTGCCAGTCAACTTGGGCACCTTAGAGAAGCTGCCAGTCAAAGTTTTTGTTAGTTCTTAGCATTTAAACAACCATCCCCAGGGGGTTTCACGAGTGCTAAAATGACGTTTTTTCACGCTAATTTTTGACCAGTTTAACGATAAATTGTTGCAAAATGCACCAACAGTTGTTAGCCAGTCAACGAGTTTCGAACTATTGACCATGAAAATAAAAGATTTTGAAATTTTCATGAGTACTAAAATGACGTCCATTGAATTGTCGCGAGCTCCCGGACTACAAGTCCCACCACACAAAAACGATGGAAGCTGCAAATTTTCTGTTATCTTCTTAGACATTCTTTTGCCATATTCAGTGTGGCTTGGATTTAATACTTAGGGGTGCGTGAAATGAAAAAAGTGTGAAATGCCAGTAACTTTAAATGTTGAAAATATATTATTCGATATTATTTATCAAATTATTAAATAATGATTACAGAACCCATTCATAGGCGTAGCATGATGTCAGAATTTGTTTATAAAACAATTCAATAATTCTTATAAGTATCACTGATAACAGAAAGCAGGTACAATTCAGAGATAAAATTATTTTTTGTTGTATTCAAATGTTCGTAATGGGAATTTGTTTACAAAATTTGTTTCCAAAATTAAAAAATAATGTCGGCAGACTTATTTTGTGATCATGTATCACTTTCCCGATAAAAGTCAGTAATATTAGGGTCTAAATATCTATATATCTAATAAATACCTAAATATACTCCTTTATATGTCACGCAGCGTTGAGGTGTTAGTTTAGAGCACTATTTTCGAAATTTCATGTGTGTATGTGGTGTTTTTGTGTAAAAATAAGGGATCAAATCGCTTTTCGAATTACAGAAAACTAAGGAAATTACATATATAACCTTGTGCCTATTACCAGGCATATCTGCACTCACGGTGCTGCCATATAAGCTGAGCTTGACAAATCTTCGTACCCATAATGTTCTGGGCTTGTTAATAGAAGCTGTTGACAACAATTATCATTAAAATTCAACAATTTTTTTCAGTTCACGCACTTCTAAGTATTAAAACCAAGCCACGTAGAGAATGTAAACAATTTTCCCAACAAGATCAAATTAAATTTCCATTGTCTCCATTAATTTTTTTTATCAAATGAAAGGTGATTTTATAATGTATCTTTATATGCCCATTGAATAAAAATTAAGAGGGGACTATTTTACGAAAAGTTAAATCAAAAGTTTGTTTGGACTTTTTTCAAGAAAAATTTCATAATTTCGTATGTTCAATTTTATGGTTTAAGAATGCATAATTTCAGCTTTATCGACTCGAAATTCCAACAAAATTAAATTAATAATTCCAGAAATGTCGATAATTCAATACAATACGACCCAAAAATTCCCTATGCTTTAGCTGCCAAAATTTTATAAATTTAAGAAAATCCTTCATCCTTAAATTATATCCTTTACATCCCAGTATATATATATATATATATATATATATGTGTGTGTGTGTGTGTGTGTATATGAGTTAAGAAATTTCAGACTATTTTTCTATTTCACCCTTCGTTATACTCACTGGCTTCGAGTCATCATACAGTTGAGAACCAATGACTGCTAGCTTATAGGATCTGTCGTTCAAAAATTCTTCGGTTGACTTGAATGGTAAATTTTCCTCAAGTATGGTCAGTTCACTTACGAAAGATGCTGAGTAAATTGCACAAATGAAGAATCCGAACAAGAAAGTCGAATAATAAAATAATCGCAGTGCTAAATCTTTCGGAAATTCTGCAGAGGATTAATGAAGTCAATTTTCTCGATATTAACATTGTGTATTGTAGCCATTACTTATTATTCAACTTTATAATATTTACTTTTTATACCTTGTAAACTTTGTTGACAGTAACAACCCCAAACATTTAGAAAATTTTCCGAAATGCAACCTTGGTATAAGCCAGTTTCTACTTTTAGTCTCAGGAAGGTGAGAAGAGTCACTGTGACTATAAAAGTCACTATTAAAGCGCACCATGTCTTATATGTAAATGGCTACAAAATAAAAGTGATAATTTTTGGTAACTGATTTTTGTTAGGTAAAATATACTAACTACTTATTTTCTGCAAAAAAGTTGAGCACAGTTTTTTCAACGCACTCGTATATAATGATTTATTTTAATATACAAAAGCGCCAATATAAGACCAGTTTCGGGGGTTGCCTCGCCCTGGCGTTGAAACGAAATACGTCTCTTGAAACCTAAGCTGCCTATATTAAACCAGTGGCGACGCATTGTTGAGACTACCTGGGCGCTGAGAAACAGCGTGGGTTAGCAGTTGTAAAAAGGACTAAATCAGTCGATCTTCTATTGGCGCTGTTGTGTATTATAATTACGTGTACCTTGAAATAACCAGACCACAAAACTGCTACTTTAGACGTTGGTTTTCTTATGAAAAGGCATAATTTGATTTCTTTTAGAGGCATAGTCAAATCAGCTGAATCCAAAATTTGTTTAGTTGCTGGAACAAAGTGCGCTAAAATATCAATCTCGTGATTTTGAATTAGGGCCATACAACCTGACCATTTCTTGCTAGTTTCGTTCCAAGACCCAATACCAAAACTATCTTTTATTTGAACATTTTTAGTCGTAAAATTGCCAGCGAATTTCAGGGCATGAAATATGTCATCAAAATATTTATCGAACTTCTCTGATATCTATTAACAAAATAAAAAAATGCAATCAATATATTATTTCAGTATTTATAATCCATACTTTGGAGGCCTCAAATCGAAATAACTCCTATTAATATCTGAACATATCTGTTGTCAAAAAATACAGAATTTCTTGTTTTGGTCATTTCTTTATGCTGAAATCTTATATTGGCAATTGCTATTTTTTTCGAAAAATTTATTTATGGAATCTAAAAAACTTGGAAGACCTAGAAAAGTAATGGAATTGTAGCAATAGAATGGAGAACCTACAGGGGCCTGCAATAATTTTTAAAGTCCTGAAAACCTGAAATTTGATTAATTTAAGCTTTTGAATGAAAAAATTAAATAATGTTCAATATTAAATAATTTTCACTTAAACGCCTTAAAACTAAAATTATTTGTGACTTTCATTAAACATAACTAATACATATACTCAATAATATTTCTTATATTAATGTTTCTATGGAAATATTTTAAGGTACAAAAACAAGTAATTGTGTTTTGAAACTATAATGAGAAGTGTAATCAAAGTAGGTGTACTTTTTTGGTTTGGTGCTTACTGCTTTTCGATCGGCCACAACCGAACTTTTAATTAACTGTTTTCAAATCGGTTGAGTTTTAATAGCAAATTTTATTATATTTTTTTTATAAATTGAATGTTTATAGTTGCATCAATTGCCAGGGTCACTAGGGACTTGCCTGTTGGGATCTGAAAATCAGCGATACGCCACCTGGTGGCTAAATTTGGCATTAAAGTAATGGGGTCGCTTTTAAAAGGCTGTGTGCTATTCCGGTGATATTCAGAGTAGAATATAATTTCTTTGAGTGCTACGATTTATATCATCAAATAAAAAAAGTGTCCAATAATAATAGAGACATAGACGATCTATGCAAGAAATTTAGTCCTAGGAAAAGCAAAAGTAACAGATTTTGCTCGGTTGTCAGACGTTCAAGCAAGGCTTGCAAAAACCAAGACGTTAGGTTTCATCCATTTCCCTTGCCGAAAAACGGTTTTAATGCAGTTGTGAATAAAAGTAGGTCTGAAGAAATGATCGATCGGAGAAAGCAATGGGAAGAAATGTTCTAAAAATTAGGAAGAAGGTAACCTCAAACACGTGTGTCCGTACAAGATGCTACCTCTATACTTTTAAAATCAATCCTGCCATATAAAAATAGAATATATCAAGATGTAGCATATTCATTCCAAAATACAAATTTTATTATTTTAATGAATATTTGATATTGAAGACAATAGTTTTTTACAATGTAAAGCATGTTTTTGTAGATACTTCCGTATGAAGGTGCAATAAAACTGCAACGACGTGTTAGCACTTCTCACTTTAACCAGCTTTACAATAACACCTCGCACCATTTATCACGCCTTCGAAACTAATTTCGGCTCTAATTTCATGATGAGTATCCCGCAAACTAGACGATTGTGAACAAGAAGCATTAGCTTAATTCTCGTTTGATCATCCGGCTGTTTTCCCCAAAACAATATGTGTCCAGCGTGTAACACCTTTTCTTCATGCACAAAATTTCTCACGATGGAGTAAATGACTTAAATCTATAAATTTCAGCAATGCTGAGCTACATCTTTAGCATACTAAGCACGAAAAATGATTAAAATTCACTAACAACACAATGTATCAGTTGCAAAGTGACCCCGTTGTCACCGGCCATCTTTGTTTAAATCCCTCTTCTGACGTCATGATTTCAGATCTCAATAGGGTTAATTGTATTACGCTCCTCTGCCTCATGATCAAATACACAAGCAGTCCTCTCGACTTCAGTTCGACGTGGTCTTATGTCCACAAAGTTTAAAGCTTAAAGAAAAAGACGATAGGGAGAGACACCTCCCGGGCCCCTGTAGCAAACCCCATGCTGCCGTGACGTTGGCAAGTAGCCGTGCTTGATTTCATCCTTTCGCTTTGTGTCGACCTGATCGGTTCGTCCACAAAACAAGTCTTTGATGTGAAACAGTGATAGTGGAAATGAGTAGTCGCAAGAGACGATGCAACGCAATATCCTTATAGATTCGACTAATGAGACTCTAATCTCGCAGTCCATTATACGTTCAGGGTAAACGTCAAGTTTACGTTGAAACTTTAATGCGATCGACCGCACACCTCTTCGCACACGCTCTCGCGCACGTTCCTCACCCTCTGCGCACTCTCGTTCGCTGCTTTCTCGCTCTTGAAACAACTCTCTACAAAATGGGAAACGCAAGTCAGAAGAGGCAAAGAAGAATAAGTTTCCTAATGAGAGCGTTAAGGAGGTAAGATCCGGGACTAAGAAGTCGTCTGAAGAATCAACTTCCCGGGATGAGATATCAAAGACACTCGGAAAGGAGGTGATAGAGGAAAAGAAATATTCGGGCGCCGTCGAAGAGTTAATCACTCGTCGTTGGAGGGGTATTATTAAGAAGTGACTGCCAGAACAAGAATGCTCACAAATCACCTACTTCTACCCAACTCCAGAGAACAATATTTTTTGGGATACGCCGAAACTCAACCCAGAAATAAAAGCTTACATCCATGAATCCACAGCAATTCGTGACACTCGCATCATCGCAAAACAAGCTAAGATTTTAGCTTCTTGGGCTATCATCGTCCAAATTATTGAAGAATTTCTTTAACAGAAGCCATCTTATTCTAATAATTCCTGATTTGAAGGTTTGGGTGAAGCAGGAATTCTATTGGCGGATCTCCAAAATGACGAATCTTGCATTCGCAAGAACCTCATAGTGGCCAATACGCCTAACGCCTCGGTAAAGAAGATTTTTGTTGATACAGAGATTGGCGAATTTTTATTTGGCGAAAAACTTGACGAGACGGTCAAGTCAGCTAAAGCTCTGGCAGCAAAAACTGACGAATTACGTCAACCTTCAGCCAAAACTCGCCCAAGCAGCTAAAAAACGGGAAGGGTCCGCCCCGCCGCTTGATAAGTTACAACAGAACGCCAACGGGCGGACAGCGGTACCGCCAACGAGGCTCCTACATTCAAAAACCTTACCAGCGGAAAGGATCATTGCTCCACTCATCTAGAAGAGGTTAGCCCAAGAAGGATCATCAATCCCAGGCTCGCCGATACAGGAAATAATCCCCTTGAGTCATATAGCCGGTAGGCTAGAATTTATTTTGCAGCACTGGCAAATAATAACTACAGATAAGACGGTTTTATTGCGGATAAGCGGTTATAGCATCCCCTTCAACGACATTCCTATTCAATAAAACTGTACCGAGTGAACGCTACTGGTCTTCTGACAAGAGTACAAATATAACTTTGTTGGTTTCGGAGTTACAAAACAAGGGTACGATATCAGATTGTGACTTTGTTGAAGGACAAATCATCTCTAATATTTTTCTAATTAAAAAACCAAATGGCGAAAATAGGCTTATCTTAAATTTAAAGAACTTAAATAAGTTTGTATCGCCTCAACCTTTCAAATTAGAAGATAACCGCTCTGTTAAGAAATTACTGAGACGAGATTGCTTGTTGGCAATCTTAGATTTAAACCACGCTTATTATCTCGTACCTGTTCATAAATCCTTCAAAAATGTTTACGTTTTTTGGTTTAATGGCCAACTACATGAATTTGCATGCCTGCCATTTTGTTTAAGCACAGCGCCATATGTATTCACAAAGATCTTAAAACCAGTTAAAGCTTCTTTAGGTGAACTAGGTGTTCAATCTGTAGTTTATTTAGACGATTGGTTGCTCATTGGAAATTCATTCGCGGGTTTTCAATGAAACTCTAAAGAAACAAGAACGTTACTAAGCTTTTTAGGATTTCTTTTGAACAACGACAAGAGTTGTCTTCTACCCATCCATCAATGCAAATTTTTAGGCTTCATCTTTGATTCGAATAATATGACGGTAGAGTGACCCGCTAAAAATATACGAAATATCAGAAATTCCTTGCAAAAATTAAGTATAGGTGAAGTTATTCCCATAAAAAGACTGGCAAGCAAAGGAAAAAGAGTTTCCGGCCACTGTATCAAGCACGTTTTAGCTTAAAAGCGGTCTTAATACCGATATCTTTACAGCGCATGCCACGTGCTAAGTGTCAACATCAGCTGTGAAAAGACACGTTGTTAATATAGATATCTTACGAAAAACTGCTGGATGGACGGCAGCGTCAAATAATCTTGATAAGTTTTATGGCCGTGAAATAACAGTCAGCAAAGATATATTTGCTAACGCTATCCTTAATAACTAAGATTTTTTTTTCGCTGTCATAAGGGCGGTACATACTTTGTTTAATTTTAGAGTCGTAGCTGCTTTAAACAGCTACATTTGTATTTGATCATGAGAAAGAGGAGCGTAATACAACTAAATGACTGAAAAAACTTACCGTTAAGTGAAGTTCTGCCATAATTTATGAGGTCCTCTTCATCTCGAAGACGCATACGAGACCCCAATAAATAAGTTGCGACGGAGCTTTAAACTAATCAGAGCATGCACGGCCGCTTGCCAACGTCAGGGGAGCCTGGCGGTTCGCTACAGGGGGCCGGGCGGTGTCTCCTCCTATCGTCTTTTTCTTTAAGCTTTAAACTTTGTGGATATAAGGCCAGGTCGACCTGAAGTCGAGAGGAGTACATGTGTATTTGGTCATTTCGGAAGAGGAGCTCATCCAATTATGATAGAATTTCACTTACAGGGAAGTTCGTTTAATCATATAATTATCAACTGTAGGGTATCTGTGCAGGGTGTCTTAAGCCACATGAATCTCTAGAAGAAAATAAGGTCTTAAGATGTTCTTGAATTTTTCTGAACTTAATAAACTATTTTTAGGTTAGTTAAATATTCTTTACAAATTCAAATATACTGAAGTCATTGAAATATCATAATGCCAGAAGTAGTTACACCTACACTAGATCGATCGAGTTGTCACCCCCTTGGGAAATTATAAGATTTAGAAAGGAAGGAGCTCGAACATTTTATGCATTACAAAATTAATCAAAGCTCAAATCATACATTTGTTTCATTTCGAAGGATTTAAAATTGAAAAGGTTTGACCCTCTATGCAATGGAAGTTAAAGATTGGGATTTTAGGTCCATCAAGAATATTTCAAAATTCAAAAGTACTTTAGTATTTTATATGTTATAGTTGAAACAAAATCAAATATTGTCATAATTTTAAATTTTAATGTCACTGAAACTTAAATCGGATTTTAAACATTGGATAGAAACTTCAATTTAAAAGTCTTAATTATTGAAATTGTGATTTATTCCTGGAATTGGGACGGTGAGTGTTGAGATCTACTATTTAAGAAAAATTGACCCACACAAATCTGGAGGTTTTAAATCGACAATGTGTACCCTGTAGCAACGCTCTGAGAAAACTTTTTTTACGGAATTACTTATCTTACCGAAAATCTTCCTATGCGCAGAACTTTTCCATTCAAAATATCATTACGGGTTTGCATTAATTTTTTCGATTTAAGAACAAGTCTTGTTGTTGGTTCCCAAGTAAATCTTTCGTAAATTGTGAGTTGATTCTTACTGAAAGCGTACCATTCTCGAATTGCAATGTCTTCGTAGCATTTTACAAATAATGAATCACCTTCGCTTAGAAGGAATGGATTGCCAGCTGGATCCATGCAAGATTTGATTAAAGAAGACTTAAATGCTTTCACGAATAGAACCAGATTTATAATTCCATAGGAACTCAGTTCTTTTGATAAGGATTTCATTTTATTCAAGTCTCTTTCGGACGTGATGAAAACTACATTCACCGGCTTTTTAACGTTTGTCAAGCCTTTGGTATAATCCTTAGGCAAAAAGCCTTCTTCCAACTTCAAAGTAACAATCATAATTCTTGCTCTCGACAATAATATTATCATATCGAAAATAGTATTCATCTGGGCGAAATCTAAACAAATAAATTCACGATAAGAGTATAAAGGATGTCCTAAAAATAACGAAACACACAAATAATTTTCCAGGTAAAATATTGTTCCAAAAACGTGAAGGTCATTCTTGGAGTTAATATTCTCAAGGTTAAGGTGATCCTTGACCCATGGCATTAGTACATGTTTGGATGTAAAATTTTTCCGATCTTTCTATTGCCATTGTCAAAAATAGGGGTTCCCATAAAAAAATGACCTTGAAATTGCCTGGAAGGTGAAGCTCAATGTCAAATTCAAGGTCATAACTGGATTCCTCGTTAAAAGTTACTCCAGCAATGAACTTGACCTTTTGAAAAAACATTTTACCTGGAAAATTATTTAGGTGTTTCGTTACTTTTTGGACACCCAATGAAAATTACATAATGTTCATCAGGAAGAAAGAAGGGAGGTGGAAGATCATAAAGGGAGAAATTACACGTTTGTGGATTCCCCTATTTCATGCAATAAATACAATTAAAGAAGAATTGTCTGCAAGATTAGCCTCGACTTTTTCATTCTCCAATTATATTTAAAACAGCAACAAGGTGCTTGCAATTTCAACTCAGACTTTTCTAATGTCGCTCCTTGAACAAAGCTGCTACCTTCTGGCCCCTATAACGCCCTTTTCTGCATTTTTATTTTTTATAGTAGATTTTTAAAGCTCTTAACTGAAAAATAAATTTCGGATTTATCTTTACGGTCATTTTGGTAATCAGCTTATGGACTTTTCGGAAACATATATAATTTGTACATCAGTCTCACAAAGACAATTAATGCTATACTAGCTTTTGATTGATTCTTAATTTGCAATTCTATCGAAAGTTTAGTGAACCATGAAGAACAGAAAGCAATTACAATTATATAAGTTTTTTCTTTCTAGGCCTATTTGACTATTGTTTTTTTAGGCCAATTGAAAAAAGTTACCAATTCGTCCTACTAACTGCTTTCCATTTATTGTCATTTGCATAAAAATAAAGAATAAAGACCAAATTTAGTATATTTATGTAGTTCTGTTATAAAATAGAAGATAAGTACAAAAACTTACCCTGACCATCAATGAAATGTATTATTGTTAGGGAGGATGGTTTGTGCAGTTTATGGAGGTCTAAAATCAGGTTAACATAATCCTTGGTTGATAATGTAGCTAACGCAGGTAGAACAATAACAATACACGAGATCATAAGTGTTGACCACGCTGATATCATCATTTTCAAAGAGTAGTAGCACTAATTTCTAAAAAAGTAAAATACTTAAAATAAGTTATGTAACGTGTAAGTATAATTTTGGTATGGATTAGTACTTCAGTAAGTATAAATTATCTTTGTATACTTTATATTGTTAAATTTATTTTAATATCTGCCAAGTTGCAAACACTGTCGTCTGATATGATTATTAACATTACAGCTGCAGCTCGGCCGATTGAAATATTCAAAAGTTCAAATTTCATAACGCAGAATTATAAATTTCAATTATTTTAATCCATAAAAATTATAGCTTAGATTTGTATAAATTCAGCTGTCAAAACTTCAAGCAAGGAAAGCCAAACGGTTGTAATTTTAATTTTTGACAAAATTGAGCTTTCTTCCAAAATCATAGTTCCTCACTTTTTCACACTTATTTCAGCAAAAAAATATTGATTTAAAACTGTTCACTCTAAAGTATATTTTTTTTGCGCATTCAAATATTTGAAACTTTGAAGGAATTTAACGCAAGTTGTTACCGATTCGTGTCATTTATAGTTATGAATATATGTATAAAATATTATTCATTGGTAAAGTACTATGATGCCTTCATAAAATGGGCCCTGAGTAAGCACGCCGCTAAAAATACTGGCAGAACGATGAAGCTACTACGAAAGATTCCAGTCTCAAATTATTTAATAAAAGAAAAATTAGGCAATCTGAATGATTCTTGATCCATTCCAAATTATATCTTAATTTTTGTAAACCAGGTGCAATATCTGGATCAAAGCCAAGGTATAATTTTCTTAAATTTAGATAAAGGGTTCAAAAGTCTTCATTTTTCTTTTGAACTTGACAGTGAAAAGATTATGTTGTTACTTGATCTACTCCCAATGTTTCTGAATTTTCCAATTAAATAAATTTGAGAATTCATTTCGGGAATCCTAATACTAGAATTATACAATTATGATTATGAAAATGTGACTTTTCTTTTACTCAAGTTTAGCTAGCACTGTTCAAAATTGACTGTTTCAAAATTATATATATATATATATATATATATATATATATATATATATATATATATCT
>JAWWLR010000158.1:85780189-85790245 GCA_035041075.1 Acraspis erinacei | reverse complement strand
TTTTCAGTAATTGAAAAAAAAAGCAATAACCAGACCATTTTTCGAAAAAAGCTCTCATTTATTTTCAGCTTTTTAACATTTATATTCTGTGATTAAAATGTAAAATCAAACAATTCATAATTGTAGAAGAAAAGCTTGGGAAAGTAATACATGGGCTAACTTTCAAGCCTGAGGAAGCCCCTTAATTGAGTTCAACATAAATCAGGGTTAATAGTTTGGGCAGTAATTGATTATTTGCAATAATGTACGGTTTATCTAGGCTCACTGAAATTATTTGTGTTACGCTGACCAAATTTCGGTGAATCTAGCCTACAGTTTTATTTTTTCCATGCACCTAATTTCGGTGAGGCACTATTTTATCTCGAACATAATTAAATAAAAAATTCATTGATTTGCAAAATCCAAGTCAAGCCCACGAGATTTAAACAAACACTTTCGTAATGGCATTTTTATTATTTTTTTTATTTTGAACGTTCGAAGCAAGGCAGAGTTACCGCGGTAGGAGAAATTTCTTTTCGGGGATGCACGCTCACTTGGAACTAGGGGTTCACCTATATACAATTTCAATTGCCTGTAACACCCAAAATACACACCGGACCTAAACAATTTTGGGGACATTTTGATTTGCTTTTTTTCAGTCGCCATTGCAATGAACCTGTAAATTCTGTTTAATAATTTTACGTATTTTATTATTCATTTCAATTTCTTTGTAAAATATCACAGTAGGGTAACCCCCGGACAGATTTTTTTATATTAGATTTCATTCGATTCTGTCAAGATTTAATAAATGCCCTTTTTTAAAGACAAAGTGATTTCTAAAGTCTTAATTTTAAAAATAGACTTCCGGTTCAATATTCTAATAAAATTTTCAAATATTAAGGTGATCTCGATGGCTGGGATTACTTAGCTACTTTGAATAAACTTTTTTGGTCATCAAGCAAATCGCTTTTATTTCCTATCGAATAAGTTTATTCTTCGAATATGTGCTTTTGAGATGTTATTATTAAAAGCACTAAGAATATAATTAACGTTCTATGTTTCTATTCTATATTGCTATTCTTATTACCACCATCTATATTATTAATAAAATACGTCTTGTCCAATACTACCCGACACTCACCTATAGTCTTTAGATTGAAACAGAATTTTTTTTCTTTCAGATTTGAGTTCTCCAGTAGTTGACTTAGACAGTACGGCAAATTCCCCTTACGAATCTTTTTTAAATGACGAGGAAGAGATGCTTGATACAGAAGAAATAGTGGATACCAAGTCAAGTTTCATTCATAACGAAATGCAAAAGGACGGCTATGGCTCGGTGAACTTTAATTCCCGATACTCTAGACTGGAAAAGTTAAATGACTTGAATGACATTAAATATCCTGGAATCTGTGATATCCTGAAGGATGCAAAAACAAGTAACGCTAATTTCCTTGTGACGTTGCAAGAGTGCAACAATGAGATTCACTACGACTCTCAAAAGTTTGCCAAAGAAAATATTCGTAAGATGACTCTTGATAATTCGAACTTGACGGAAAATCATAATTTTGATAATAAGAGCGTTAGTGTTAAACGGATAAATGAGGTGAACATGAAGAAGAACAATTGTAGTGTACACTGCGGGGGTATTTCTAATAGCTCGGAAATTGAGTGCGGTCGTGAACTAGAGAAGTGTAATGTAAAGAGGATAAGGCTCGAGAATCAGGAAAAGAATCATCTTCGGGATGGATTAGGACCTAGTGGTATTCAATGTTCAAAGATTTTACAGAATTATGAAAACGGCGCTGTAGCTTCACAAGATGAAGTTGAAGCGGATAAGCACTGGGCAAAGCATTTAAAGTCCAATAGTAGTATCATTGTTGATACTTTCCAGGGGCAGTTTAAAAGTACTGTGAGTATCCATATCAAGATTATTATACCATTTTGTCCCATAATCTGTTAATTCGCTGTCGGGGATTTGTTGGCTCTTTTTTTTAGTTTAAAATTAGATAATAAAAATCCTCCAAATCTGTATTTTGAATGCAGGATTTCTGAGAAGAGTATGTTTTTGAATTTGGATAGTTGCTTGCCTTAAAAGATTGAGCAAACTTCGATCCAATTACTAACGAGTTTCTAATTACTAAATAATTTCAAAAATTCTAAATATGTGACTTTGCAGAAAGGTACCTTAAGCCCGAAAAAAACTATTGTTAGTCTTTCACACTAATTGATAGTGCCAATTGCAACTCACCCTCCGTTGTCACTCACAAAAAATGTAGTTCTCAATAAATTCTTATAGAATGATCTGTAATTCTCTAACTATTGTAATAAATTCCCTAGATCAGGTTAAAGGAATTTAGTGAGGGCGAAAAACGTTAGACTTCATTTTTATATAAAAATAAAAATGAGATTTATTAAATTATACTGAACAGATGAGAAATACCAACGAGTGATGATAAAGAAAACTTTAGCTTACTCGAGAAAGACGTTCTGTTAGATTTATTTTAAACCGTATATTTAGCCAACGGATTGTGACCTGATAATTTAACTGAACATTTGAATGGCAGCATTACTATGAGAAATTTTGAAATATGAGTAAAATCTCTATAAAAAATATGGAGGAAGGACTGAGAGATGTAAATAATTGCCTTAAAGTAAACCGATATCACTTAATAATAACTTCAATAAAAATTCTCATAAAAAGCAAATACTATCATAGTTTTCGAAATAGAAGTCTGGGAAACAGTTAATTCATTGACGCCTATCTCAGCTTAAAGATAGGCACGTCCTAAACTTGTCGACATGGCCGAAATTTCTTCTCAACTTCACGAGTCTATAGCAAACACAGAACCACTTCTTTTTACTTCCGCTACAGCTTCTGTCGGGCAGGTGCTACCCTCCGGAGCTATGTGTCTTGACTCCCCGGTTGCTGGAACTAGACTCAGTTTCCTTCTATTGTAATGTGTGCCAGGTCAAATCTATGGCAAGATGGCTATGCCCGTTTGTTATGACAGGTAGAAGGCCTTGCATCGCCTGGTCCTCATTAATATATGTGTTGTACAAAAAAATAATCATTATAGTATACCTTAGTCAAACATTTTTTTTAATGTTTGATAACACGTCATTTTGTTAAAAGTAATAATTTAAAAAAACTGAAGTCTCGGAGATGTTATAGAGGCTCCAACACTTTATATAAATGTCACATTATACCGGATACGAAGTTAACAGATAGACGATAGACCGTAAGACCGACTATTGTTGGCAAATAGTTGCTAAAATATCTATTGAAATTTGTGACTGTCGAAGAAAGAAAAACTATTTTAGATCTGCTGTATCTGGAATTGTCTACATAGTGGATTTCCATAAAGAAGAGAGACTTTAAAACCTTCGAAATCTCTATGAATAATTTTTAGTGTGCAAGTTTTTATTTAGGGAAATTTTACTGATTGAAGATTTGAGCTATATTTCAATCGCCCATTAATAAAAATCAGCAAGTTAAAATCTGAAACTTTGCTAAAAATGGAAATGAGTTAGGCGGCCGGAACCTAAATTTATCACAAATTTTTGAAAACTCAATGTTCGAATTTTTCAAATTGGTTCATCAGGATCACAGGATTACTTCATATTAAAAAAAGTATGGCCGCTTATATGAAACTAATTCAATGATAAGTGGGTTCAAACTTTATGTTTGGCTTATACATCAATAAATAATGAATAATGTAAAGAATTTGCGATGTACTTCCAGAGGCCTAACGATTTTCAACAAGTATCTCGCTTGTGATAGGTGATAAATAATGGCTGCTATATGGGAACAGCCGCCAACTGTTGTTCGATCATTGGGACATTCACAAGCATATCTATTAATTCCTGCAATACTCTCACTGCTTGCTCTGTAATTAATTAAATATCTATACGATTTCTAACGAATGTGTCTTGATTCTACCTGGACCTTTAGAATATTTGCCTGCTCTTTTACAAATTGCAAATTGATAGATCCATTCTCATTTACCATTTCTACCAACTGCGAGATTACACTTTACCACTCGCTTCATAACGGTAAAGCCCTTGGACTTGAATACGTATTTCGTATCTCGAAAATATATGTTGTTACCTTGGATATGAGTAAATTAGAGAAAAAATGGGTGTGCAGGCAGCAAGAATTCATTTAAAAAAATGTGTTGCAAAATTACAATACTTTTTTCCAGCCCATTCTGGTTGAAGGAATTGATTTGTTTTATACTTGTAGAAGTATCCTATATAACATATATTTAAGTCGCCAATATCGGTGGAGCCAATTTTGGGAAATTCTGTTTTTGATTTTTTAAATTTGTTTATAACTT
The DNA here is from genome assembly GCA_035041075.1 of Acraspis erinacei. Taxonomy (NCBI): domain Eukaryota; kingdom Metazoa; phylum Arthropoda; class Insecta; order Hymenoptera; family Cynipidae; genus Acraspis; species Acraspis erinacei. The sequence continues at coordinate 85,785,929 of JAWWLR010000158.1, read as the reverse complement.
TTTTTTTAATGTTTGAAGTTGGCACTTGGGATAAATTAGTCTTATAATGTTAGAAAATTACCATGAATTATATAAACCAATCACAAGCGGGCGCGCTTCACCCATGCTAACCCAATAAAGGCCTTAAGCGCTATCTTTGTAGGTCAGGACAATATGTTTTCGATTCGTTTGGAGTTTTAATTTGGAATCTAATGACGAAACCTACAGAATGTAACTTTTATCGTCGCAGGCATACATGCTGCAAGTTTATTTTATAACGCAGGCTATGATAGTGCAAATGTTAACTTGAAATCCGCTCCTAATCTCGTAAATGTTTTGAACTTGAAGCAAATAGTCACGTGATATGGAATAAAACACTTCCTTTAAGTCAATTTACGTTTTCTTTTTGTGCCACTTTTATTATATCGACGCAGCCTCTCAAGTCTATGTAGCTTTAAGTCTATAGACTCATCTAGTATTACTGTTGTTAATATCTCAAAATTTGTCAAAGTTTGATGTTTTTATTCACGTGGTTTATCAGTATTCTGGTCATGTTTATCTTCTTATAATGAGTCAATCGACTCAATTTGCTCCCTACTTTGCTGACATCCCTGTCCAACTTGATTCTTCATGTAGTATCGCGTTCTCTTCCTGAAAAAAGAGTTTTCACTTATTATAAAAATGAGGAGGCTCATTTTTCTGTCAGACTTAGGGTGGTCATAGTCCAATATTCCTAATGCATTTTAGGTATGATTTTGATTTTTTAAACTAGTTTGCACGGGGATATCTCGGTATATAATATCAGTCACGCAAGCCTGGTTTTTTACCCCCTCCCCATTTACGGGCTGGGTTACAGCCAAATGCATGGTGAGGTGACCTAGAGCTTAAAATCTAATCTGAATCATCAGAACCTTGATAAAAATACATTAAAGTCCGAGCGCCTAACCGCCTGCATTACAGAGCCTCTAATAATAATTGTTTATAAAAAAAATGACGTAACTTATTTTTCTCTCAGGCTTAAGATTGTTCCAGCCCAATATGTCGAAGTCATTTTTATTGCCGTTGGATGTTTGAATAGTTTGCACAGGGCTATCTCGGTATATATCATAAGTCACGGAAATATTTTTGTAATTTAATCAAGTGATATGATAAGAGCAGTACGCATGCCTAATGTAACATACTTCGGTGAAAGTACATAGAAAAATTTCCAGAGGTACCGGATTAGGGATCGAACTCCGGACCTCTAACGTGAAGTCTGAGCGCCTAACCGCCTGAGCCACCGATGTTCTTTCAATTTGATTTATTATGGTTATTATTATTGTATTTTGTTGAACTTTTTCTCGGGCGAACCTAGGTCTTCCTATCATCAGTCGCGGACTATATCAAGTGCCTCTTCAGTTTCAGATTTTAAATTGTATAGCGATGATTCAAACATCTTGCGAAGATGTATTGAGATGAAGTTTTTCTTTTATAAGAAGGCTTCATTCGCCTATTTTCTTATGGTTTAGGAAGTTTCTTACAATGTGACCGCTGTTTAGTAAAACCGATTTTTCCGCTGGTGCCAGTGCCCAACTGAAATCTAGGTCTTCAAAATGTTCAATACCAATTCAATGTAATTTGTACTTTATTTTGCAACATCTGAATAAGCAATCCCAGACTGAGGTACATAAATAAATGTAATGTACCTTTAATGTAATAGTGTTGTAGATAATTGATAAAAGTTCACATTATGGACAAAATCGTGTCGAAAGCACGAGACGCGTGTTAAGAATGTATTCGTTAATGCCAAAGGAGTTTTAACAAAAGAGAATTCGCAATTATACAACCACAGTTATCGACGCTTTGACCTTTTATTTTAAAAATTCTGTGCACATATGTGGGGGAAATACAAATATCGAGCGCGTAGCGTAAGGTAAATGCATGATAGAGCTCGAAGGGCGAGAACCAACAGTCGCGCGCGCTAGGCGTGCTCAAAGTTGTGAGTCGCGCATGCAGCAGACGACGAGATTGTGCTCGCGCAACGGGCAGATTTTGTTTTTTCTTAATATTAAACATGTTATAGGCTAAAAGCACCCATTATAATCGTCCATCCTATTTGTTCGCATCCTTCTCCAACTTACTAGACAATACATTTTTTTTGTTTCATTTTCACGAAATTAATTTAATTCTATCATCATTTTTAAATGCAGTGCATATATTAGGTTATCCAAGGTGCCAAGCATTGTTGCTTTTACCTGATCAGGTTCGACTGTCAAGTTCTCGAGAATTTTCATTTTTGTTTTTCCATGAAACCCCCATAACTTGTTAAATTAAAAAATATATTCTTTAAGGAAATTCAGCCTCACATTATATAGCTGAATTTTTGACCCTAATCCAAGATGTGGCAGCAGGCGGATGCTTATCCTGCTATGCCTATTGTTGAGATGTTTTGGTCATGTTGTCGTTTCTGTAAGTCCCACTCTAACCTTTTCCTTTTTCAAATGTGGCAGGTGTATGAGTATTTTCTACGTTTTACTCCTTAAAAAAAACATACAATATAGTAGGTTCTTTAATCTTCACATTTCTACTTCTAGTAATAGTTCCTATCCTGCCTATAATCTTTCTACGCTCGATCATACGCCTGGATATTTCTAGCTCTATCTTTCCGGAAGCAGAAAATAATCTTTTAAGATACAAGAAATCTTCAACTACCTCTATATTTTGAACTCTTTTTTTCCACGATATATTACATCTTGTCGAGGACAGGAAATGGTTGTTGATGTTTTTTTTTTTTTTTCGTTTTAAATCAAAATCACGAAAGCTATCATTTTTTTCTTCCTGAAAATATTGATTTCACGCTTTGGAATTTCTGATATGACACTATTCGTTTATAAAATATAAACCGGTGCCGTGGTCTAGTGATTAGCACGCTCTTCCCTAAACTTCAGCGCAGGACGAAAGAAAGTTTGAATCTCGGACGATCCGTATACTGGCTGTACAGGAAATAGGGGTTTGACGAAAGCTCTAGTCATTTAACAGTGAATGTCTAAAAATTGTATAACCAGATTTTATTTGCCCAAACCCCAGTTACAACTTGAGCCCGATATTTTATACACTGGTTTTACTTCGATTTTCCTTTTATACTACAAAAATATTATAGGTTTATGCTAGTGCAGACATTTTGAAAGGCTATCGTAGGCGCTGGAGTTTAGAATCATTAGATTCCTTCGCTGTGGGACCTTGGCTTAGTGATGACGTTAATTTCTGTTATAAAAATATTTCGCCAAAAATATTACTCTTTATGACATAATAATCTCATATCCAACTTGTTCGTTGACGCTACATGCTGACGAATTGAATGGAGGGCTAACGGAAATTTATGATCTATTTACATTTGTTTTACTATATTCCTGATACCTGAAACTTACCTGTGTACCCCGGTTTTACCCGAATATCCGGGGATGCGGGTACCCGATTTTTGGGTTATTACCCGGGTTCCCAAATAATACTCTTCCCATCGGGAACTCGCTTGAGTACCCAGGTTACCGGGTATTGGCGAAGTCAAAACCCTGGCTATGATCCAGGAAAATTGTTACAAAATTCTGAAATTCATACCACGTTATCTTTTAAATCGTATCTTTAAATAAAGCTAATAATCTGCATTTGGCTTAAGCAGCGAGGCCATCCGGCAGCACATGCGTAGCTTAAACCAATTTTGATTTAAATGAGCTTGCCTGTCCGTGTTTTCTGGAATTTTTCTCTTATCGGTCTTCAAAAATCGTTGGATTCCTTTTCAAACAAATTTTTTTTAGACTTTTTCTAGACAATTCATCATGTATATTTCTTAGAGAGCAAGTCATATATGACATTTTATCTGTCGAAATCAGGTAATTTAAAACAAACAAAAAAAAACGTCAAAATGGTCAACGTCGAATGACCTTTAGAAGTATTTTCAAATCTTCAGAAAGTGTAAAAATATTAGTTTCTTAAATTGTGCATTACGGGTACATTCTATAAGTTTCATTCATATTGAAGGAAAAAAGTACACTGAAATTCCTTTTTTCTGTGTATTCTACATGATCCCAATTAGAGCCTTTTAAGATTAATGCCATTAATCCCATTCTGCGCGAAAATGATGAGCAAAATTCCCAACATTGGTTTGGGTGAAATTGGGTTGGTCACTTTTCATTGTATTATGTTCTATGTGTAAGCGGTAGTTAATCTCAGGTTTTGCATTTTCATTCGCCAAGAAAAATATAGTTCGATATACGTGGTTTCATGAGCTAGAATAAATATTTTCCATCAAAATAATCGTCTGTGACACTTCAAGTACGTGCAAGCACTCAGTGACTTCCAAAAAGTAGTCAGAGCATATTTTAGTCAACAACTGAATTCAAATTTTAAAACCAATATTTTCTGACTGCATAGTGATGGGAGAACGCGGAAATCTGGAATGCGCAGTAATGATACCTAGGTTATGTAACACCATGTGTCAACCTAAAAAACACATAGGAATCACTACTGCGCATGCCAGATAAATCTACGTTCTCCCATCACTGTGCCACAAGATAATCTAACTCGACACTATTCTTGCACACGACCTTATAAAAATAAAGATGTTTTGTTGGCTTTGGCCTTCGGTCTTTTATTGGACATTGAAACTGATATTTTTCATTAAGTTAACAAATGAGTATGAGTTTAAGTCTAGAAATTTTTACAAAAAAGTGACGATAAAATTGGTTTAAAAGTGTTTTTGATACGTTTTTAGTAATTAATTTCTATTTCTATTAAGGATTTTAAATTTGAGGACTGAAGTTAAAACTAAACTTCTTGGAAAATTCTTTGGGCTCAAAATCATTTTTCAGCTTAATGAAAAATGCCAATTTCAATGTCTTCTAAAAATGTTGATTTCAATGGCTCCCAAAAAACATCTTATTAAAATTATAACCTCCAAGAAATAGAGAATATAAGGAAAAAATATTTTCAAACACTTTTTTGACATTGCTAGTTACGTCACTTGCGTCCTGATACGGCCATGATTTCATGGTGAAATGCATTGACGTTTCCGTTAACAAATATGGACTTCTTTATTCCAAAACCTTTCCGTTGCAAGAGCAAAGGCCAAAACCAAAAAAAAAATCATCTTTATTATTTTATTATAGACTGAATTCAGTGTAAAAATAACTGTATAAGCTGATAAAAAAAAGAATTGATTTTTATTAACCAGTGATCACAATATTTAAATGCAGGTATCGACATCGTGAACTTATTGGAATTAGGCGATTTAAAATTTAGCTCCATTCACAACGCAAAGAATATTTAATTATTCCTTACATTCGCTTTGAAATATCAGTACTTCGTAAACAATAATGTTACATTTACTCAGCTCGCGGATCCACTCATCTAAAGAAATTCGTACTCACAAAAACGTCTACATCCAACATAGTGTTCCATAATTTTTCAAATAAAAGTATTAACACGGGCGTCCTCTCGAAAATATTTATTTACGGGTTTTAGAGTCATAGTTAAAGAAAAGGAACCAAAGTCATAACTAATGCCGGGGTAAAAAAATATGCTTTATAAATTGAAATAATACCTTCACGGGCGGAACTTCCTGAACGAAGTTATTTCTTTGCTCATTATCTCCTTTTGTTATCACATGAATAATTTTAATTACGACCTAGCCCAGTAAAGTAGATTAATTAACGGGTTATGTGCGACTTCAACGTTCGCCACGTTTATAGCGCCCATCTTATTCAATTAACAACCATTTCTTGTTTCA
>JAWWLR010000158.1:85413313-85424560 GCA_035041075.1 Acraspis erinacei | reverse complement strand
GTTAATGGCTGATTAGACAGTAGTGGGAGGATGGTCAGCAGATTTTGCTCAAGACGCCGGCTGTAGATTGCTTTGAGGATACGCTCAAAAAGTAAGGCAGTATTTTTAGAAAAATGTATAAAATACATGTTTAATATAATCATATAAAATTAAAAGTTTGCTTAAAAAATATACTAGCATCAATAACATCAATCAATTTAATTGTCGTTTCTCATAGTTATTCTTCTATAATAGACAAAAAGAAGGTTCGTACTTACCCGTTAGTTAATAACATAATAAAGGTTTTGTACTTTTTATGTTTCCGCTTTTGCATAAACTTTTTGACGGATTGATATATTATTATAAAAATATCAAGAAACTTTTGACAGTTGGTGACACTTGATCGACCTAAACTATCTAGACTATCTAGACTATTTAGAATATCTAGACCGTCTAGTCTGGAAGGTCTGGTCTGGCCCAGGTTTGACAATGGTGAGCTAGCCAAGAAAAAAATCTTATATTCCATAAGCAAATTTTTTTTACAAATATAAAAAAAGTTACAGGGTGTCTAAAATGCTAGAAAATAAGAAATTCAAACTATCAATGTAAAAATTGTTTTCTTATCTCCATGACAGTCTAGTCTCGTCCAGGTCTGGCCCTGGCCAGCTAGCCAAGAAACAATAAAAGTTCTAAGTTAGATCATCCAAGTTTTTGGACATATTTAAAAAAAGTGACAGGCTGTTTAAATAATAGAAAATAAAAAAATATGCACTATCAAAACAGTGTTTTTTTCTTATTATCTTGACAGACTATTCTGGCCCAGGTTTGGCGCTGGTCAGCTAGCCAAGAAAAAAAATCTTATGTTCCATCAGAAATGTTTTGTACACATTTCAAAAATATTATAGGGCGTCTAAAACGATAAAAAATAACAAAATAAACTATAGAAACAAGACTTTTTTCTTATCACCTTGACTGTCTGGCCTGGTCCAGGTCCGGCGCTGATAAGCGAGCCAAGAACAAAAAAATCTAATTTCGATACTATAATTTTTTTTTAATTTCAAAAAAGTTACGGGGTCTAGATTGATCATTTTTTAATCATATTGAAAACATATTTTTTTCCAAGTCATTAAAAAAAATAAAGATTTTCTCAAGCAATTGGAATTTATTGCTTGGCCCTCGACGTGCATAAATTTTCCTAGTCGACATCACAACTTGAGGTATTCTGATACTGATTGGCACGCACCTCTCGGAAACACTACTAGTTTATGTCGATCAAGTGTCGCGAACTGTCAAAAGTTTCTTTTTATTTTTGTAATAATATATTAATCCAGCAAAAAGTTAACATGAAAAGCCGAGGCAAAAAATGCAAAAAATCTTTATTAAGTTAATAACTAAAGGGTAAGTAAAAACCCACTTTTTATCTATTATAAAATAATAACTATGAGAAACGATAATTAAATATATTGATTTTATTGATGGTAGTATATTTTTTAAGCAAACTTTTAATTTTAAATGATTATATTAAACATGTATTTTATACAATTTTCTAGAAAATGCTGTTTTACTTTTTGAGCGTATCCTCAAAGCAATCTACAGCCGGCGTTTTGAGCAAAAGCTGCTGACCATCCTCCCACTACTGTCTAATCAGCCATTAACTAGTAGCTGGCGAGCCAATAACTTGTGGCAGAACAGAACATAACTAGTGACTGACCATCCCATGTCTACCTGCTGTCCAGCCCCTGTCTAGCGGCTAACCAGGCGGTCTGGTCTGGGGCTAGCCAGAAAAAACGTTACACTTTATACCAGGCCCAGGGCAGGCTCTCTGATCAGCGCCAAGGCTGTAAACCTGGTGGTCTGGTCTGGGTTAGGCCATCGCCAGAAGATTTTTCCACACGGGTATATTAAATGGAGGCGTCGATTTTTAATATGAAACAGTTTAACTTCTTTTATGTGTTGAACATAGGAGTATTTATAATTTTTCAAGAAAGCGGTCATGTTCATGCTTCAGCGGTCGTGTCGATCAAGTATCACGAACTGTCAAAATTTTCTTTTTATTTTTGTAATAAAACTTATCTGAAAAAGCGGAGCTATAAAAAGTACGAAATCTTTATTAGGTTATTAACTAAATGGTAAGTATAAACCAACTTTTTATCTATTATAGACGAATAATTATGAGAAACGATAATTGAAAGAATTGATTGTATTGATGGTAGTATATTTTTGAGCAAACACTTATTTTTAAATGATTATATTAAACATGTGTTTTATACATTTTTCTAGAAAATTCTGTTTTTCTTTTTGAGCGTATCCTCAAAGAAATCTACAGCCTACGCCTCGAGCAAAAGCTGTTGATCATCCTCCCATTTCTGTCTAATCAGTCATTAACTAGTGGCTGGCGAGCCAATAACTCGCGGCTGACCAGAACATAACTAGCGGCTGACCATCCCATGTCTACCGGCTGACCAGCCCATGTCTATAAGCTGACCAGCCCCTGTCTATCTGCTAACCAGCCCCTGTCTAGCGGCTGACCTGCCCATACCTAATGGCTGACCAGACGATCTGGCTTGGGGCTAGTCAGAAAAAACGTTACACTTTTGTTCAGGCCCAGACCAGACCGTCTGGTCAGCGCCAGGGCTTTAAACCTGGCTGTCTGGTCTGGGCCAGGCCAGCGCGAGAAGATTTTTCCACACGGGTGATGTATACTTTAAACCTCGATTATGCTCGAAATGTCGAGTTCTCGAAGAAATTCGAGTATTCGAAAGTTTCGAGCAGCTCCAAAGTTTCGGGGTCTCGAAGCTCTTGAAATGAATAAGAATTTCTTCAAATTCGGTACTAGGGGACTTCTGAATTGCTAACTGTGATTTTAAAATCAAAAGTAACAATTCAAGAGTTTTCATCCAAAGCGGCGATAATCCAGCACCACATTTTGTAATAGTTTGAATTTTGAGTTTTGTTACTATATATTCATAATCAGCGACCCCCAAAACCCCCGAATAACTATTTTTAGTCGATTGCATATATTTTTCAAAATCTTTGCCGCCATATTGATACCGCCATTTTGAATTTTGAATTTTCGACTATATGTTCGCAATCAGCGATCCCAAAAACTCCTGAGTGACTATTTTTAGTCAATTCCATATACTTTTCAAAATCTTCGCCGCCATATTGAGTCCGACATTTTGAATTTTGAATTTTCGACTACATATTCGTAATCAGAGACCCCAAAAACTCCCGAGTAACAATTTTAAGTAAATTCACTAAACAGAAAAATATGTGCAACAAAGGGTTTAAGGCGAAAATTATGCGCCCATATAAAGTTGATTTGGGATAATGTCTGGGCTGGCGAAATTTTTCGCTGCCCCGTACTAGTGTTTTCCGCACGGGGGGTAGGTTTTAGGGGTTCAAGTTCATTGTAAAAATTTGAACAAATCAAGACGGTAAAAATGGGCATATATAAAGTTGTTTGCACAAATTTTAGCAAATTAAGACGGAAATAATTCCCCCATATAAAGTCAATTTTTGAGAATGTCGGGGCCAGCGAAACTTTTCCCTGGCCCCACCATGCTGCTTTCCGCCCAGGTGGTAGTTTTTAGGGGTTGAAATTGGTTGCAACAATTTTAGGAATTAGGAAAAAAATAATTCGCCCATATAAAGTAGATTTTATTTAATGTCGGGACCAGCGAAACTTTTCGTTGGACCCTTCATGTTGCTTTCCGCAAAGGGGGTTAAAAAATTTAAACAAATCTAAACGAAAATAATCCCCCAATATAAAGTTAATTTTTGAGAAGATCAAGACCCGCGAAACTTTTCGGTGGTCCCGAAATGGTTTTCTCCGCACAGCGGGTAGTTTTTAGGCGTTAAAGTTCGTGTCACAAATTTCAACAAATGGCTCTGCCAGTGTTTTTTTTTGTTGAGAAATCTGGTACTTCTGGTCATGTGTAAATTCTAATTTTGTTTGAACAAATGTGAAAAACCCTGCACTTAATATTTTGTCCAAAAAATGTTAAATTTTTGTGGTTGGTGAGGCCACCTTAATGATACTTGTTTTCAAGCCATGTCAAGCACACTTAAAAAATAAAAATAAAAAAAGGAATTTTTAGGGGAACGTGTTTTTCATTTTTATTTTTTTCCACCTAATTAAAAAAAAAACTTTAATTTTCTTAGTTTAAACCTTATTTTGAAACAAGTAAATTCATATTTAGAATAATCAAATCGGTCAATGAGAAGATAAGATACGTCGCGTAAAAAAAATTTGTCCAAAAACTCGAAGTCCCACATCTCCGCAATTTTTTATAATATTCGAAAAATATTTGATGAGATTTTTTTGACCACTAAACAATTATATATCCTAAATTACAACAAAATCCCATTCCGACACAAAAATTTCCAGGATCAGATGACGTGGACTCGACCATATGGATCGGTCGATAATTCTTGACGTTGCAGAATAACAACTGCGCATTATCAAAGTAATTTAATTAAATTCTAATCATGAACGTGATGTACATCGTCCTTTGTAATAGTTTGATGGATTTAGGATAATGCAACATTGACAGTTCTGAAGCATATGTAACCCCAATTTCAATTTAATCATGAAAACCATCCCTTCGATGCGCAATAAGTTTGAACTTTTTTCTCGAGAACCAGTAGCAAACACACTCAAATATTTTCAGGATTTGTGAACCGCACTTATACCCTTCTCTGACGAAACAATACAAATCGAACTTTGTAGCATACATATTTTTATTTTTTCCTCCAAATTTAAGAAAAAAATTTAATTTTTTACATTTGAAACGTATCTCAAAACAAGCGGACATCCAAATCCTATTCCGACACAAAAATTTCCATGATTATATTACGTGGACTCGACCATATGGAACGTTCCATAATTCGTAATGGTTCAGAATACCATTTTCGCATTATCAAAGTAAATTTATTTTAATCCTGAATGGGATGTACAGAGTATTTTGTACTAGTTTGGTTGATTTTTAATAATGCATCCTTTATAATTATTCCTAAGCATATGTTATAAAAAAGACCCTTTAAGTATACAGAATTCATGTATATTAATTCGATAACAAAATCCCTTCATAGCAAGTATTTTTTCTCCATATGATTACTTACTTATTGACAAAGAAAATGCGCCGTTCCCCATCATTTTGAAAACTGATCCTTAGGACAATCTGTTTCAAATCAAGATTTTTTAAGACGAAGAACCTCTTTAGCTAGCGATGCTTGAAAAGCAAGTGAGTACGTGGAAAATGATTAGTTCTTGTCACGACTGCCTCATATATCATTTCTGTGGAAATGACGTGTACGTAACTATCGATTCGACGAAAATAATAATTTTAATATCGCGCAATATGTGTCCGTGAATGAGTAGAAAAACGATTTCTCGGTTCCTTTTGTTTTTAACAAATAAATCGTTTAATATTATTATATATTTTGGCAGTAATTGTTTATAAAACACTGTAGATAGTTAGATGTTGGTCTCCTATTCCTTTGACGAATCTTCTATGTCTTCTTTTGATTTATTCTTGAGCTATTCTTTTTTCTCGCTCTCTCTTCGGATGGCTACTTTTTTTGTCTAAATGGTCTGTCTAAACATGAATATTCTTCTCATCTTCTCCATGTCCTCCTGGTCGGCTTCCAGTTTTTCCTATCTTTACATTCTACTCTGTAGGAATGTTGCGTTTCACGAAGAATTGTGTTTCTCTCTACGTTCCTTCCGTTTCAGCGTTATTTCTTCTTCATTACTCGATTTATCTCTCCTGTTAAATTCGTTTTTTCCAATGCTTTTTTGTCGACCTCTCTGAGTTTTATGTTAATTCCAAATGGGCAATTACCTTCCGTCTTGCATCCACTTCTTCTCCCCTCATATTTTCTCTTCGGTCGTTGGTTCTCTGTCTGAGGGAGGTGGATCTAGGTTGACTATGTGTATTTATGACCTGATAGCTCGTCAATCTTCAAGGGCTTGTATTAATCGCTGCAGATTAGCGATATTTCTTCTTTTCTCATTCATACTTCCGGAAATGAAAATGTTTTTTTCTGGTCTATCTTTCTATTGCTTGTACCTTTATGTGTCATTGTATTGCAATTTCCAGTGGTATTTATTTAATTTTTTTACATGCAAGCCATTTAAGAAATGACCATTCTCTATTTTTCCTCTTCAATTGTTTGTGAAATCCCTGCTTTAATGGAAAATGTACCTTACAAATTTGTATAAATACCATTTCTTTGTTATTACTCCTACTTATACGGGAGATAATAAAACACCACAAGCAGAAGTTAAAAGTTGTATAGTGCATCTGTAAGTTGTGGAATTAATTGATTGCATCAATACTTCAACTTTTCCTTGTCCTTTAAACTCAAGCGTAAGACCTGCTTATATTTCCGAATGGAAGTGTCATATTTGACTTTTTGCACGAATCTATTGGCATCTCTTGCCAGTTTATCTTTATCAATAATTGAATTTTGTATGAAGAATTCTTTTATTTTTCTGGAAACTATTCGATGCTTTTGTTTAAGTGTATCCACCCATTTAGCAGAACCTTCAAATAGATTCGGCGATAAGAAAACTTCAACTCGAGCTCTCTTAGCCAACCTCCTAATGTCTAAATTATGAATCCCCATTATTTTCTGAACAGCTTCTTTGAATTGATTTAACGTATTACCATCAATTGAATTTTTCCATTCGCATTCATGAGAGAGTAATCTAATCGTCGAAATTTTCGATATCTGGTTTTTAAAGGATCATTACGTTTTGGCACTCATAGCGTTCGCAAATCATAACATTTTGTCGGTGTCTGTATGTCTTTATGTCTGTATTTGTTTTAGTATGCATAGCTGTCTGTATGCATTTCAGCCAACTTCATGCATTGTAGAGTGGTCACAGTTTTATGCATATGGCCCAACAACTTTTTTCGAACCCACACAGCAATAAATGCATTTTATTTTTAGTTGGAAAAAAATTATATTTGAAGGTGGCGCAAACCTCATGAAGTTTCACACGTATTGCCTATAAAAATAAATAAATTGTGTAAAGAAATCGTAATTTTCTTAGGATTTTTCTATTAGGATAGATGAAGAATGTCGCAGTTAGAAAAAAATTTCCACTCTCTTCAACTTTTTATTAGAGTGAATCGAAGTTTCAATTAAAGTGTGTTAAACAGATTGTCAAAGTAAACAAGATTGTTCGTTTACTCAACGGATTACACAGGCCCACAAAAAAGTCTCCGTCAGAAAATTTCAGAAGTGTTACTAGCTACCGGACTTGTATTGTAAAATCCTAATACATATGCATCTTTAATAACATTCCTATACCTGATATTTTAAACTTTGTGATTTTAAGATGACCTCAGATTTCAGATTTTACTGACCTTACACTTAATTATTTTTTAAATTACATTGAATTATCTTAAAAGGTGATATTTTTCAAATTCGGATGGCTTCTCCTATACACAGAAAAATGGCATAGCTATAGGTTCTACTCTCTCATCTCAATCTGCCAATTTGGTCATGGAAAAACTCGAATCTCACAGTTTTTCCTAAACATAAAATGTATATACTCCTTGAAAATTTCAGATCTTACAATACAAATATTAAATTTACTATAGAAGTTAAACGAAATTAAATTTTTTTAATACAATTTTGTTATTAGACGTGATAGTTTTGTAAAAAATTGATTTGTATAAAAAGAAACCTTGGTCTGATTGTTATTTATATTTGAACTCTTTTCATCCTATTTGCCAAAAAACTGGTTTGGTCACAGGCCTTTTTTACAGCATTCTTCGAATTTCAGATCCAGAATATAGAATCAGAAAGATTGATTTAATCAGAGACACTTTAAATGCTAATGGTTTCCCTGCCTGTTTAATCAACAACTGTTTAAAGAAAAAAACTTTCCGATTATATAAAACTGAATTTGCTTCTAAATCTAATGAAAATAAAAAAGTATCTTATGATGATTTTACAATTTTCCATTACATAAAAGGTTTTTCAGAAACAATTTAACAAGTCCTAAAGAAACAAAACATCAAGGAAGTTTACAAAATAACCAATAGTTTCTGAAAAAATAGAATCTTAAAGACCCACTTCATTAGAGAAAATTTATGGAGTTGTTTATAAATACAATTTCACTCTCTGTCCCTTTTCTTATGTAGGTGAGACTGGCAGACCTATATAAAATCGTAGTTGTGAACACAGGTATTTTATCTCCCATCCTGATACAGCTTCTCATATCACTCTTATTAAATAATATATTGATACCGACAGTCATTTTGATTTAGATAATTTTGAGATTTTATCAATGGTGTACACTATATCTCGTAAAAAATTATTAAAACTTTTTTATCCACAAAGTAGCATATACTGTTAATCTCCGATATGAAAATAATTTATTTCCTGACGTTTACTAACCTATTACAAGATTTTATTTTTCATGTCATTAAAGTTCCATTGTACTTCATCCACTCTTTCATCACATTCTGCTGTTCTTGCTTGAAATCTCGCAACTCGCTTTTATTTGTTCAGTCAGCCGTCTTCACTTCCAAACGGAATTTCGGGCTTTCGCACTTATTTACTTATATTTGAATTTTTTTATCTAATCATTATTATCACATCATATGTATATTTTTTACACACTTAATCAATGTGTTTCTTTGGCAGACGACGGTCCAACAGTGACCGAAATGGTTCAAAACAATTATCGTAACTCTTCTTTTTGATCTTCATTTCCAAGGCTTGCTTCGCTACTTAATACAAAAAATATCGAGACTATACGTAGAAAAAAAATATGGTCTATATAAAATTCATGCAGCAAACTTTTTTGTTCGTTGTTATTTATGTTCGATACGCCACTAGAGTCCAAATTTTTTTAACTAGTTTTTAATTGTTTAAACAATGTTACTGGTTGAAACTATTTTATCAGTTGTACAATTTTGAAAGTTATTGTTTTTCGTAACAAATCATACAGTTAAAGAATTTCAATGATGATAGTTTTTGCCTGGAATATTTGGAAATTATTTTAACATTTTTATGTGTATAAACAATTTTATCCATGTAAATAAAGTATTTATCTGCAGTTAATGAAACCAAGCATTTAAAAAATATATTGCTTTTGTCTTGGAGATTTGTCCATTCTACTTTAATACTCTGTTCAATTAATTGAAAAAATGAAGCCTTATTTAAAACTATTTACAAAAATTGAATTGTAAGTTACTCATTTGTTCATTAATTCATCATTTAGGTTTTTATTCTGATCTCTCTAATAGCTTAATAGACAAAAACCTGAAAGAAAATCAGAAGTTCTGTGATTCGATTCCTAGTGTAGCGAAAAGATAAAGATCTTTTTGTCAAGCAAAAATTTAATTTTAAATTTGAAAAACACTATTTTCCATCTAGTCTGAATAAGACGATAAGAATTTTCTATTAGTTAAGATTTTTAATGTGATCGATATGGTCGATTTTCTGCCTCCTTGGATTTGGAGGTTTATCTACTGTAGGTGATGTACCATTCGCTGATGATTTAACAGATTCATTTCTTTTAAACATTTCCGAAGACTGAACAATGAACCGCCCCGCCAAACGCTCCGAGGAAGTAGAGTCAATTATCCGAAACGTGAAGTGCCAAACTGTATGCAACTACAATTTTCGTACAGAAGTCTCCATTGCGGATTCGAGGTCTGACATATTTCTCTGAGACTTAGAGTAACGAACTATATTCGTGATCGAATTCTCAGCTCCGGTTATATCACGGCCGGCGCGTAATATGCTGAATACAAAGGGTCCCAACAAGGGTCTGGTCGTTAACATGCGGATAATCTCTTAAGCAATAAAGTTTTTTTCGTTTGAAACCCATTCTTTTTTAGTAATAAAAATAATATCTCAAGCATATGAAATCGTTATTAAGAAGCTTGTATATTAAATTTCATTTACATTCACCATAATCCCGTGCAGAAATTGCGACTCGGTTTTGGTGGGGAGCTAGTTATTTTGCCCTAACTTTATTAGGGCGCTGAACGGGAAATCTGGAAAGAACCTGACAAGAACGTCACGTTTTGCCGAAAAGGCACTAGCCTAGACTTTAACCAGATTCGAGCGAGGTTACCTTTCTGTTTCCCGACTAAACAGTAAGGTCCTTTCTAGTTCCTTGCTTTATTTCCCTGTTATTTCCTGACATTGTGTAAACTAACAACAAGGAACGTTAAATTAATATGAAAAATAAATTTTATTTATTATTTTTGAATCGCATTACAGAACATTAATTACAATTGTACACATTTTTACACAAAGTAACTGAACTTTTATATACTTCTACACTTCTATTTTCTTCTGCATACCTAACTTTTCAAGCATTTACTATCTTCAGGATGAATTTCCTTTCGAGTGTCATCCTGAACATTCATAACCTCACTTTCGCGTTCTGCATTGTCAATTTCTTTCACTATTGTAGATTGCTCAATGCTTAATTTTTTTTATTCGTTAACTTTTGCTCCTTATTTGGTGTGACACCATTTTTCTTTCCATGGTTCCGTAAATAATAATAAACTAACCAATAATAAAACACTTATAGTCATCAACCGCACAAAGGTTCAAACTTTTGGAGCATAATGCATGATTGAATTCTCGGCTCCGGTCGAATAAAACATGACTGCCAGATAGAAGAAAAAGGAGTACTGGTATCCAGCTCTTAAATTGGAGGCTGCAAAGACTTAAACAAAATATTCTGCCAAAGTAATTATCTTTGTGAGCGGTACTCTCGGCGGTGCGAAACTATCACTGGTTTGTAAATTCAAAGCCATAACCGCGTGCTAAAAATATTCCAAGGAACTTGCGAGATGGATGCAGAAAGCTGGGATCTTTTGGTCGCTTCGTGTCCACAATAAATACGATGGTTTCCACAGCCTGTCGTTGTGATTCCATCGTGCCTTGTGGTCACATATATCATTGGTGTGAGATGTAGCCATGGGTATAATGAACCATCGTTTTACTGGGAGTTTATGGGCATAGTCACTTGTCAAGAAAAAGCTGTCGTATTGGTAAGATCCATATAATTTTTTTATTGTGTGGAGTATATATACATGTGTTTCTAATTGAAAAGTGTGAGATTGGCAACAAGTAACATAATTTACAATTCCGAAAAGCATGAACATTTTATTCTATTTTAGTGGATCAAACCTTTTTTTTTTATTCTTGGCAACCCAGCGTATGCGTCATGCAGCACGACAATTTTGTCTACTGATGTGCGATACGCGGCCTCGGCGGGGT
>JAWWLR010000158.1:85326990-85342049 GCA_035041075.1 Acraspis erinacei | reverse complement strand
ACCCCTCACAGCCTCTTGGCCCGCGCGCCATAGTTCGTGACGGGTCCGTTTTTTCCTATGGGAGTCGACCTACCCTGACGTATGATAAATCAGCTGATAACAGAAATTAAAATATGAATATCGCGCTACATAAAGTGACCTATAGGGTGCGCTGCCGCGAGCCACAAAAGTGAAAGCAGTAGCTATGTTCGCGCTATCAGCTGACATCACTGTAATATACTATTTCAATTATTAGAATCTTTCTTAAGAATTTTGAAAACTCTGAAAAATTAAGAAAGTTGCCTTCAAATCTTCCAGATCTTTTTTTTATGATAAATTGTCCTAATCTTAAGAACATTTTTTTTTATTCTTGAATATAAGATGAAATGGATTAAAGTGAGTAAAGTTTCCTTTATCTAAAATACAGTGACTTTTACTTAAAAAGTAACTTTGCATTATAAAATCTGGAGAATTTAATGAGAAAACTTCAGTATATTGTGTCGTATAAACTGAAATTTTTTTCTTCTGACGACAAAAGCATTCCCTATTTTTTTTTTATTTAAAAAAATATATTTAGAGGATGCCATGTGTCCCTGAAAATTGTTTGGTTGAGAAAAAATTTTAAGGCGGCTATTAACACACCCTTTAAGTTGCGGTTTCATGATAATTTTTACTGATATTTGTCCTACAATTAAAAAATCATTATTTCAAAATTCGTCATAAAACATTTTATAAATATTATAGATTTTTTCACGTTTTTCAATTTAGAAAAACACATTGGAATAAACAAAAATTTTCAATTTCAAAAGGCCTATTTTTTAATTTCTTATGTTTTCTTGGAATATAGTTTCAAAAGCTTAAATATATTTGAAGTTTCAATTTTATTTATATCAAAATTAAAAGTAAGCAAAAATGAAAAAGCTACACTTTTAGTTTAAAAAAATCATTACGAACAAACCAAATGAAAGTAATTTTTCAAAAAAATGTAGTTGCATTTTCATCCAGATGAATTTTGCACGAGAAAGATTAAGGGCACATAAAAAAATTTCGACAAAAAATGAAATGTTAACATTTTTAATCAAAAAAATTAATTTTCAATAAAATAACGCGGAAACTTTGTTCAAATTATAATAAATTATCCAATAAACATACTCCAAAGTCTCCAAACCTGTTATCCTTTCCCTGGAGTAAATTGACTCTGTTTAAAATACTAAAAAGCAATATTTCCAGATCACATAATTGGCACCGTGACAGGACCTAGCAATTCGCAACGCTGATGAGACCCTTCAGCATTAGACATGTCAGTAACCCAAAAAAACATCGCAAACTCTTCTCAGCGGCGAACACCTCTCGTCTGAAAGGAACAATTGATCATCGGAAAAACCTTCAAGACCCGAGGATTCTCTCCAAGAAAGGTTTTCCACCAGCCCCGTTGGATCAGGAAAATTGACGACCATCATTTACCTCAGGAGGATTTGGAGTGAAAAAAGTAGAGAGAAATTAAAGATCTAATACTGACGCTTTTATTCTTGGTGAGCACGTAGAAAACTTTATTTCCATATTCTCCAACGTATACGGAGATTTACAAAGTGAATATAGAAAGTACAACCGAGTATAAGTGATATACAAGTGATCAAACAAAGCACACGACCTTACTTCCATATTCTCTCACATACACGAAAGATTTACTAAACAAATATAAGGAGAAGTATACCCGATCACAGGTGCATATCAATAAGCAAACAAAGGTGTCACGAAAATATGTAAAGTGAAATGTGTAAATGATAAATGTTTAACTACCGCCAAACAAAAAGAATAAAAAGTGAATCTTCGACCAGTGGTAGTGAAGCTGAATCTCAGCACAATAGTTCGGAAATCAGTTTCAACTTTTTCGAAACGACTGGAGAAAATAGTTATTGCCCTTACAAACATCAAGTAAAAATCATACAACCTAGAATGTTCATGGAGATTAAAAAGTTTTTTTTTCAACGAGAACATCCAAAAAGCGACTAAAGAAGAACTGGAAAGACAGTTCTACGAAATAAAGGCCGCTTTAAAATAAGCACATACCCGCTTGTTAAGGGTAAGTTTGAACACGGAACCAACTCCGTTACCAGCCGCACCAGTGTCAGAAGCCCCATATAGGTTAAGACTTGACGATATGAGAATGACCGACGCATTGCTTAAGGACTGATGTGAGGTCGACGGATCACAAGAAGTGGAGCTCTTCAAAGAACTTCGCGAATTAGTGAAAGATATCTACGCAATGGCCACAGATGAGGACATGAAGTCAGCGCTAATTAACGAAGCACTAAGGGGAATCCGGTCACGAAAATTAAAAGGTGACGCACAACGTACGACTACGACTCGAGGCATACGCTTGCCGAAGAGGACTACCGGTAGACTCAGGAAGCCCAGACTCCTTTATCACGACGCAATGTCTATTAGAAGAAAAACCTGTCACCCAGAGAAAATACCTGCAAAAGGAAGAAAAAAGTTTGAGATAGTTGATGGGGTACACCAAGTTTTAGGAGCATGCACACTCACAACAATGAAGGGACAGTCCCAAAGATTCCACGTAGTGCGAAACAACTTCCTATCGGAAGTTGACGGAATCCTAGGTCGAGACTGGCTGAAGGCAAATAAAGCCCAAATAAACTTTATTAACGATACCTTAGACCTACCAGACTTCTCAATCCCAATGGAGGGAGATTATAATCCTGTGATCTTCTATATAAAACCATCGTGTAAGGCAATAGAAACACAGTTACCTGAAGGGGACCACATAATTTAGGGCAAAAGCATCCTACCAGGAATCTACAGTGGCTGTATAGAACCTACGAAAATTCTAACAGAAAGAAAACAGCGTGTAAAGGAACGATACAGTCAGAAACCAATCCCAATTTATTGACTCACGCATAACCTAGAAAATAATGAGCGGATAAACGAACTACTGGTTAAAAGCTCTTTATCACATCTCAACATTAAACTAAGAAATGCAATGCAGGATTTATTATTGATATACACCACAGATGTATAGAAATGGGAGAGTTGAGAATTCGGAACCTTCATAATTATCACTGGAGGTTTTCTGCTTTAAGCGATATATTTTTTTTAACAGATCAGAATTCCCAACACTCACCTCGACGAGCTTTGTTTTTCCCAGACGTCGTAATAGGGTCTAACCGCGTAGCTGGTTCTATCAACCTACCGGTAAATAGAGTTTATGCGGGAGGAACCTTTCCGTGGAATGTTCATGGACTGATCACCCACCAGTGTTTCAAAGGGAAGGTTTCCTTCGAGCTAACTCTCTTATGTTCTTATTTTTCTTCTCAAGTAGGAGATGGCAAGTTGGACGGTCCCCATGCGACGTTCTGATTGGTCTACACGGCCACGAGAGGCTCAGCGCACCAATCGCATTTAAATTGAATTATTTACGGTTTATTTGAATCAAACGCGTTCCTCGATTAGTTTTTATGCATACTATAGTTCTAAATGTCATTGGTACCGTAATAATAATTATACATATATAGTTGTGTATGTGTGTGAGAACACGTATCAGTTGTGTCATTAATATTATTTCATCTAATCTCGGATATTTTATTATCAATTTCGAGATATGGGACGGCTTAGTTTTACGTCTATAGGTAGTCTTTCCCAAGATCTTTTCTTTAACGACTATGAAAATTATTTTTATTCCGGGTTAGTTGAAAATTAAATTTTGTTTAATTCGTTTTCTTTGTTCAAAATCAATTTTTAACTCTAAATATAAATATTTCATTTTTATTTGAGAATTTATATGTTTTTAAGTTAGTTTTTGCAGAAAATTATTCTTTGTATTGGAAAATTCATTTTTTTGATTGATGATTCTTAATTACATTTGAAAATTCAATCCTTGGTTAAAATTTAACCAAGTTGAGGAAGATTCGGTTTTTTTATCATTAAAAAGTAATTATTTGAACTCTAAACATAAACATTCCATTTTGTGTTAAAAATTTATCGGTTCTAGGTTCTAGGTTATATATATATATTATATGTTGTGTGTGTTACGTTCCAAGTGATTAACAAAGTATATTTTAAAACGTTACATACTTTATGGATATTTTATGTATGTATACATATATACACATGACATAATTACTTGTATAGGAATGTATGTGGATTGAAGATGTATGCGCACATGTACGGTTGATATTTTATTGGAACGTAAATGATAGGAATATATTACAGAGTAAGATAAACCTTAGGCTAAAAAAAGAAAATACTGTAACGCCGGTTCAAGAGAGCGAGAGAGAGAAAGAGACTAATCGCGCGCGTGCGAAAGATCCAGCCAACCCACGCAAATCGAGCGACAACGCGCCAATCTCCGACAAGCCGTTCTCCGATTGAACGGTCATCGAAGAGTGGGAAGCTCAGCGACGGCGCCCCGCTCCTCGGCTTCCGCGCGGAGTGGGAGAGACCGTTGGGTCAGTAGAGTGGGAGGACGGGCACGCACCCGCATAAAAGAACGCACTGCGATTACCGAGAACCAGCCTGCCTCTCGACCAGCTCGAAGCAGCACCTCTCCGTCTCTGGCAACCCAGCCTAGGGCGAGTAAATCAATGAAGATCAATTATACGGAATCGACTGTCTTCTTTGGTATATCCATCATTAAACATTGTGCCCATTTGCTCTTTTAAGAGCAAGATTTTTTAACGACGGAAGACTGATTATCAAACATACTAACCCTCTTCAGCGGACTATTAATCGCCTTGCGGGTCGCCCGGCAAGCAGTGCCCGGTAGACGGTTAATAAGTCTGAACAGAGGTTCAGTGCCTTCAAAAGGGGACGCCTGCAGGACGTTTTGACGAGCAGTGCCTGGGGATTCCCCCCTGAATGGGACTGAATTTCTGGAAGAGGGAACGGAACCGCAAGTTCTGGGGACGACCAGCGCGAAATCGTCGGCAGGAGTCGGCGAGGAGCAATCAACCCGACTGCCAACAGGAGTTGGCAGTCTCCAACCCAGCTGGTCAACAGGAGTTGACCAGTCCTACTTCAATAGGCCAGCAGGAACTGCCTCCATCACCATTCTTGTCAATAGTCGGACAAACTCGAGAAGAGACTCCGCGCGCTATCCGCCGGATTCACCAGGGGCCTGACACACCGCCCGGTCGCCGTGCGCCCTTGCCGCCCGGAGGAGAGAGGATCCAGCAGGTCGTAGGCTTACGACGCCGATTACGAGCTAAGCACAGCCGTGCCAGGAAGACTTTGGTCCCATTCAATCCAGCGCATGACCGGTCCCTGGTACTGACCTTAGATCCCGGGTGCGTGCTACTCTTCGAACCCGTAGGCCCTATTCCGGATGGCACCAATCCGGCGACTCGAAGAAGTTTAAAGGAGCTGGAGTTCATCTGGGAAGACGACAGGCAACGACGCTTCCGGCATCAGCGAGACCATTTTCGACATCTGGTTCGAATGGCCGCCTGTGGTACCGAACTTCAGAACGTAAACGCCCTCTGTCCAACGAGAGTTTTTATCGTCAACCCGGCGTCGCACCGAAGACGGTGGTCTTCCCATCCATACTACCCGAAGTGGACCGAAGCTACACCCACCGAGCGTTCCAGCTGGAAGGGTTTCTGCATAATTGGGGATTCGCATGGACGAGAAATGAATGAGCCGAAGAATGTCTGCCAGCTATTCATAAAGAAAAAGGGGAAGAGAACATTCCTCCCACCTCCACGTAGTCAGTGAGAGGTCCCGAAGGGCATGGGGGATCTGGACGCGTGGCTATTACGTCACCAGGGCTACATATATTTAGAACAGGGAACAACCCACAACCACGAGAGGAGTAACAACCAGTGATCTGACAAAAGAACCACCGGCCCTTTTCAGGGCAACCAAGAATTTTACGAAGGAAGGTTCTAGGTCGAATGTTAATTATATCTTAAAGGAGGCGAAGTTAGAGGTAACAATAAAAGGGTAACCCCAGAAATAACCCATCAATTTGGGGAGTTATCAGAGTGCCGTGTCTCCAGAGGAGGAGCAAAATTATTAATTGTTTTATTTACCACCGCGTTGACTTTGGATTTGAATAGCAGTGGACTCTCGTGCAGAAATATTCGTGATGCGATTATTCTGAGAAATTAGACTCAAAACATAAACGACGCGAACCGACGCCGAAACGATTCGCGCCTCGTGTTTTTTTTTTTTTACAACGGGATTTGGGAAGACAATGACGTAAAATCTAACAAAAGAAAAGCTTTTCTAAATTATAAGAATGATTAGACTACGCTTAATTATGTCTCAAGCTTCGCGCAAAAAGATTGCACGAATTGTAGGAAGTATGAAAATTCGGCGATCGTGAAACTCGAAATTGTCGTCGAAGGTCGTACGAAGAAACAAACCTTTGCTGGAGAGATTTAATAAGAAGGATTACGAATGCTTTTTTATTTTTTGACGACTACTGTGAGGGAAAGGCCTCTAGTGAATTATTATGTGAATTTCTGATTCAATTGTGTTGTTCATGTGGATGATCGTGTGTTCAAGAAATAATTAAAAGAGCCTCTTCACGAAGATTTTGACACTAAAATAAATAATGCTCAATTACAAAAAATGATTGTGAAGAGAAAAATAACAAAAGGATAATCTATTCAAGAGTATTTTCTCACTATGAAAGAAATGGCAGATGCACTGCTGTATCATATCATAGGTAGAATTCTCGACGACACAAGCATTAAAGTTTTTCTCTCTGGGGCAAGAACTTTAAGGAGTTCAAGGACAATCTAAGTTTGATGTGTTGCATTTTATTCCTTGAAATGCTAAAATACTTAATAGCGTTCTGAACTTATTTTAAAATTCGCAAAAATGAACTTTTAAAAAGTTTTTCTCAATGAGAGACTGGCTTTTCCGAAATATTGTTGCATAAAATTTACGTTCTACCAACTTAATAAAAAAATTTTTTTCAGAAAAAGAACGAAAACCATTCCCAAAATTGAGTTTTTCATTGAAAAAATCATTTTAAATCACTTTGTTTACATAATTCAAAAGCAGTTTTGAAGTAAATTTAATATTTAATCCTTTTAATGAATACAATGAAAAAATAGAACGAAGTGTATGCAGTGCGAATCGAGCTACACAGCCAGTTTAAAGAAATATTTTCTCAATTCCATGAGGCTGACCAAAAAAAACATTAAATTTACTTTTCTCGAAACTGGCGAAATATTGGGTATATTTTAGTATCACATTTTCTTCTATAAATCATTGGGGTGGATAAGCCTCCTGTATATTTACTGTTGTGAATATCTTTGAGATCGGAGAGCGGGTGCCTAAAGGAGTTTCTTGAACTTCTTTTCGGCTCATTGGCTCAACCTGGCCACTATACATGTTTATTTTTACCCGCGCTGGAACGCCATAACATGCTGTTGTATATATTCCACGAAGTATTTTCGTATTTTTATTAATTTTGAATATGGCAAAAATATCGCCACTGGACGTTGATAATACACTTTGTTCTTCGGGTGGTATGGGCAGAAGGGTCATCTGGTCTCCTTTCAAATAAATCGGTATATCGCGAGGAAAAGTGTATCTACGAATTTCGAATACGCGGAACGGATTCTCCATGGGAATAAGCCGTATAAATCTGAGTTCTTCAAGTGTGTATCCAAGTATGCATAAAGTAGAATTCATGGCAGGAGGAGACCTGGACCTGACATGAAGAGATCTTGGAGGCTCGGCAGGAGGAGACCTGGACCTGACACGAAGAGACCCTTGAGGCTCGGCAGGGGAAGATCTTGTTCTGACACTAAGAGTCCTTTGAGGCTCGGCAGGGGGAGATCTTGTTCTGACACGAAGAGACTTTTGAGGCTCGGCAGGACGAAGAGACCTTGCGGGAGAGTGAGCAGAAGAAGAAGCAAGTTCAGTACGAGGAACATACGGAATAGGTTCGCCATTTGGTAAGCAGTCGAACTGTACACTAAACTCTGCAACAAGAAACAGAATATTAATCTTTCCTGGTGTATTCCTTGTGTCAGCGGTAGTGTGGAGCGCCAAAGTGGCAGAAATTGATATTTATTGCATGAAGCGATGCATCCATTGGTCTAGAGGAAACAGTTTAAAGTTAAACTAATAAAGAATGAAGGGCTTTTCAGAATAAGCAAAAGAGTTTTACAGAGTCTACTATAAATTACAGAGTTAGGACCGAAAAAGTTGACAAAATTAAATACATAATTTACTTGGGACTTGGGGTTCACTCGTCACTCGTAAATATGTTCTATGGTCTTCTTAATGCTACACAAAACCCGAATGCAAGATAATTCAAGGAAGTAGTGGAATTCCCAGTAATCAAGTAATTAGCGAAATTTGAGAACTTAACAGAATTCTTAGAATAGAAAGAGTTAATGGGAATCACGGAATTCATGGAACTCACGGTATTCATGGAATTCAACCTATTTAAGGAATTCTTTCAAATCTTCGAATTCCAAGAATTTGTTTAATTTTTTATGAATTGCTAAATTCCGTGAATTCCCGAAAATTCGTGAATTCTTTGAATTTCATGAATTCATCCAACTCCTTAAATTCATTGTACTGCATGCATATTTTGAATTCCATGACGGTAATTTTTGAATTTCATAAATTCTTTGATTCCGAGAACTCCATAAATTCCTTGAATTTATTCCCCTTAAACATTTTTTACACTTTAATTTCTAACTACCGTCCCGAGACACTCGTGGTTTTAGCAGAAAAGATCAAAATACTTAAAATTATTTGAACAATGAATATTTTGACGATTCATTTGATTTTGATTCGAGTTGATCAGTTAAAAAACTTATAGAAGACTTTAAAGCAATCTTTTTAGAACAAATCTGTTAGTGAGAGGGAAAGAGGAGAATAACTGGGACTTTTTGGCAATGATCCAAAACTAGTAGGGATTTCCCATCAGACAACAACTACCTTATTAAAGCTTCATAGGATATAATTGGATATATTAAATGGAGTAACACATTCGGTAAATATTTAATCAGTTTTATTCATGACAAATGATTTGTTTTAAATAATCAATAATTAGCAATAATATTGTTTGAGTATATCTAAATCCAATTTCTTTTTCACTTTTCTTATTAAAATTGAAAAAGTATGTTTACGAATCTTAGATGGTACTCGCCAATCCAAAAAAATGGCCAAATCGAGAAAAAAGTAAAATAAATTACCTACTTAAAAAGCGTTTTGTGAACCTAAAAATATTTTTGAAGGTTTTATCAATGTTCTCATTATGCACGTCTACTTCTATCTCTCCGAATCATTATCACATGTAGAAAGCACCTTTGATAATTGTTCTTTTTCAAAATTTTATTTTAAAATAAATTCCATAGATAAATTCTGATTGTCCTTGAGTATCGCACAAATTTCGAAATTACTCATGGAAAAAAGTTCATCGTCTTTCACTCCACTTGCTAAATAAAAGTAAAAAAATGCATGCAGTATTTTAAAATGAAATAAGTTTATGTTATCAATCTGTAGAATTTGAATTACAACTTTAAGCTTGAAATCATTAACAAGTCGCATAGAAGTAATATCTATTAAAATACTAATCTTTAAGAAGTGAATGTAGGTTTCCGAAGTTATATTTTTCACAAAACCTTTAAATCGTTGTGGATACTTTGACAAGCACCCGGAAACATTTGGAAACCCACGAGGCATTCTTACACTCACACTACGTAGCAGTATAGATTCAGTCCCGTAAAAGAAGAGCGCTCTTATACTCTTTCGTTCACGCTGCAGTTGCGCGCCTGTGGGGTAGCAGCGATACCAAACTGAGAGTGCCTCTGCATGAAATCGAAGTACGAAATCGACGTTACATTTCATACAGCGACTGCATCGGTTGGTATGGCTGCTGCGCGACGCTTCCCTCAGTGTAATATAAATATTAGTCTGTTTTTTATGGACAGAGCCGGTTATTCGATATAATTTTTATATTTTGTTTAACAATCGAAAATGGAAGAACAATAGAATCGACGCTGATATTGCGGCACTCTCATAAACCCTCTTCAAACTCACGAGGCAGACACCCCGGAACGCGTCGAGTTTCCCGTAACGAATGGCCTTGTCGTTTTTATGATATTCAGGCTGGTTATAAACACTGACATTGCGAAAGCATGGCTTGATTCAATTTTAATTAGCAGAATTATTTTATTCACATAATTTAAAGAAAGTGAAAAAAGACACGTGAAACTCGGTTAATATTTTTAGTGATAATGGAAATGCCAAAAAGCATAAAAAAGTGTAGTTTTCCCTTAAAGTTGACACCTACTCCCTCAATCTGAATTATAAGTAACGAATTAAAAACTCCTAATTAACCCTCAAACGACACACTTCAACCCAGCATACGTAAACGGCGCACTAGTGTGAATTTATTTTTTTTGTGCATATTTTCATATTTAACATATTGAACACATAATAAACATCTAGCATATATTACGCATATTTAACATATATGTTTAATATAGTGAAGATAAGCAGCTGTGCCTTCGTTTATGTCATAAAAATTAAAATTTTCCTTGGCGAATTCGCTCTATCTGTTTGAAGGTTAAGAAGTCTTAGTAATTCGAATAATAAGCCTTACTAAATAAATTAGCAGTTTGCTAATAAAGATTGTGAGAAAAACTTACTAGCTCAATTACTAAACGACTTCGGTCCATAAAAATTATCATTTTCATTTTGTGCACTTCAATTTCAAATAATGAACATTAAAATAAGATTAAGGGGGAATCCCGCATAAGAGCCTGCAAATTAGGGTATTTTGGGGCATAAGGAGTTCAACTGCGGCTCTGCAATTTTCACTGTCTATTTTTGGGATGCCGAGCTGTCGTTTATGAAAAAAATCGATTTTTTTGGACCCGCTATACGGGATTCCCACCTTACAATGTATTTATGTAATTCAAAGAAAAAATGAGGTTAAAAATATTAGCGGTAAATATTTTATCCATAAATAAACAGAAAACTTATAATTATTTCTGTTTTTGAAACAGTATCCCCCTGATAAATGAAGGCTTAACCTGTCTTGGATTTCCTTCCATTCAAAAGAAAAAGATCTAACTTATGCTCTTTTTAGGCAAGGATGATGAACCCCTGGTTACGGCTTCTCCTGCTTCCCCTTACTGTTTGGGAAGGCTTATACAGATGCCCCCTTTAAGGCCAGCACACGAATATATTACTAGCAGTTGGGGCAGATAAGACGAATCGCCGGGACGTGGAGGGACACTGTAGTCCTCGACCTGCAGACAATCCAAGGACCCTTGCATTCTTACCAATAGCCATTACAGCATTTGTCAGGCCTGTGGCTACTTAGATTTGGATTATTCTTGCTGCTAACGATCACCGACCACGGTCTTTACGCTGAATTCCTGTTAGCCGAAAGTCTGAAAGAGAAAATATCCAGACATGCCTCCGAGATGAAGGAGCACACCTATAAGGCCATGCTTCTCAGCCTGCCGATTGGAATGAGATGCAGACGGGCGCCATCTGAGATTAGAAAATCTTACACGAACAGTGGCGGAACTGAAATATGCTGAAGAAATGACTCGTGTGCTCAAGGTAGTGAATTCCAGCCTTGATACTACACCCCTACTACCAACCGTTTCCTGGACGTTCTCCACACTTCCCCCAAGGAAAGATGCATCTTTTACTCTTAACGTCCGAGCAACTGGAACTAATCTATCGAGATATCTAGGATCATTATCCCAGGCTCGAGATCTTTATCCCAGGGCCCCATGTCTACTTCGAACAGTTATATAACATAGTCAACATGACACATAGTCATACATAGAGTCCTGCAAAAGGTCTTTCTACTATAGGATCTTCAACTATAACTCCCCCATCAACGAAAACGCTAACCACCAAACATGAGAAAGCGAGCTGCTGCTAAACTCTTCAATTTCAGCTCTCTGAAGGTGCGACATGCAAGTGAGATACAGTAAAGAGTTGGAAGAGGTCCTGAATCACTCTTTGAATGTATGGCTCTACTACCTAGCTGAGCCCTTTCCGCCGAGTAAAGGTTCCCCCATCAACCTAAGACTCTAATTAAATTGAAGTGAATTGGGCTAATACAGATCGCATCTTGGTGTCACCTTAAAACGCCTCATAAAACGTTTTACGGCATGGCATGTAGAACTGTATCAATGGCGGTAATCTACGAGCCTCTCATCCACCTCAATCAGGCCGAGCTGTCGCTACTTTTAAAGGAACTTGGTGACCCTACGGCGAAGGACGACAATGCGGAACAACACCTGAGGGATGGCTCCAACCAGGATGAAGTTCTTTTCCGACGAGAAATCCCTGGATGACTTTAAAAAGCATATTAGCGAGATAAATCCACGAACCCGAAATAAGGTCCACCTTCTAACGCTAATCCAGGGTTCTTAAGTGGGGTTAGCACTGCTCGCGGTGGGCTTCTGTTAGTACGACGAGGCTGATTCGGAAGTAAAGCAGTCTTCAGAAAATCTCGAAGGAGCCCGTATGTAGATCGAGCCACCTTCGACAAACCAAGGACAATCAAAAGCATCAATAACTTCCTAAGGAAACCAACTTTGATTTGAGCCGCAACATGAGTGAACTCTCAGTTTTTTCTGTCAATGCATTTTGTCAAAAGTTAATTTTTTTTGTATAAAATTAATCTTCGTGGTTAAAAGTGTATCTTTTTGGTTGAAAATTCGTATTTTTTTGGTAGAAAATTAATCTTCTTGCCTGGCTACCCATTTTAATGGTTAGAAATTCAACTACTTGGTTAGAAAATAATTTTTGGAGGGAAAGATTAATAATTTTCCTTGAAAATTAATCTTTTTGGTTGAAAATTTATGTAATTTGTTGAAGATTTGACTTTTTTGGTAGCGAATTTATCTCTCAGATTGTAATTTTACTTTTTTGGCTAGAAGTTGAACTATTTTGTTAAAAATTCAGTTTCTGGGGTAAAGATTTATAATTTGCATTGAAAATGTAACTTTTTCGGTACTAAATTTATCTTTCTGGTTGTAAATTCATACATTTTGTTAAAGATTCGCCTTTTTTGGTAAAGAAAAAATTATTTTTTCAGTTAGAACTTCAACCACTTGGTAAAAATTTCATCTTTTTTTACGAAAAAATTGATAATTTTGGTTCAAATCAAGCTTTTTGGTCGAAAATTCACGTTTTTAGTTGGTAAATCATCATTTTAGTAAAAAATGTATTTTAATTTCTATTTTTAGTTTCGATTTGAACTATATTGTTGAAAATTCTTCATTATCTGAAAATGTACTATTTCACCTTTGGTTTAAATATAAAATTGACCTTATTCTTCGTTCAAAATTCGCCTTTCTTGGTAGAAAAATAATCTTTTTGGTTGTAGGTTCATCATTGTAGTGAAACATTACTTTTTTTCGTTGAAAATTAATTTTCTTAACTGAAAATTTCAATATTCCATTTTTGGTTCACAATTTATCTTTTATAGTTGAAAGTTCAGTTATTTTGTAAGTAACTCGTATTTTTTGGTAAAATCAGTTTTGTTCTTGGGCATTTTTTCTTAATTCTAAACGCGATTAAACACGATTTATCAGCATATTGGCATCTAAAATCGAGCTAACGTTCCTATCGTCTCTATAGTCATATATCTTTCACTGGAAGCAGTGAACGTGAACGCGTATCAAACTTTCGCGACCTTTATGAGTACTTTTGGTTGTGGACTAAAAGCGATGCGCATTGGCGAGTATTGCTTGCTCGCGAGCGCCATCTGGTGATGGGTGGACCCACTCATTAAAAACGCTGATGCCATTTCGATAAACAGTATCTCGAAAATTCCGCAGCAGCCCGAAATATTTGAAACTCACGCCGATTTCAAAACTTTCCGGATGCTCCTTTTTTTAATGGTTGACGAAACATTTGAGAAAGTACATTTAAAAAATAAAAGTTTCCATTACATTAATTATAATTCTTAATTTGTTTAAATTCTCGCTGTTGTTAAGAAGTTTCAGAATTGTTACTCGCTGATGTCAAAAGTCCGGACTTTTAAAACTGTCATGGGCCAACGCAGAGACTTTTAAGAACAAAATATTGAATAATAAAAATAGTTGATTTCAAAACATTCAAGATATTTTTTCTTACTCTTTATCTCGGAACATTTGAAATCATCCGACAAATGTGAGTTTTGAATGTTTCAGTATTACCCATTTGCTTTTGGCAAATCTCAGAAGTTCAAGAACCCACCGTCAAATGTACGAATGGGAATCAAACGGTGGTCATTTGAATGGCACCCATAAACGGGCAGTTTAAACTTTCGATTGCTTCGATTTTCCAAATAAAATTGGAAAATTCAACAGTCACCAGGCTGCCCTCACCAACTAGAGTTGAACTGACATACTGGTGCCAGTGAGCCACTCAATAGAAATTTGGCGGATGATCTGAAATGATTAAAGAAAATACTTTTTATTTAAAAGTTACCTCTAAAAGTTTCGAGTTAATTTTCATTTCAAATATTAGATTCCAAAAAACAATAAATATTTATTTTTTAAATCAATAAATATTCCATATAACCTCATAATTCATGGGACTGTCGTTAAAATAGCACTTACATCGTTAGGAAAAACGTATTATACTGACAAAAACGGATAATTATACCGAAATTTAGATGATATACATAATTTTAAAAGAAAGCCTGTTCATATTATTCCACAAAAATATTGTTTAGGGGCAACTTCAGATTTTTTGATTGAAATTAAAAATTTACTTATACATATTTTTTATTTTTCTAGTATTCATACTTGACTTCATTTTTTGATACGAATGTTATGCTCGAGTCTTGTAAACCCTCCCCTTTTGTCTATAGAACTTTTCAAATTATAGGCCATACCATTTAAATTTGTCATTTGTTAAATGTGAATTCTGTTTTGTTGAAGTCTTCCGCTTTTGATGAATAAATTAGTTTTTATTTTTTAATATCTATTTTATGAAATATTAAAATCAATATGAAAAAAGTATAGATTTTCTTACATTAAGTAATTTTTTCTTAATTTTTACTCCAGTCACCGACACCATGTTTGATTTAACCTGGGCACCAGTTCGCCGCTAACGGACCGAAC
>JAWWLR010000158.1:85308664-85319587 GCA_035041075.1 Acraspis erinacei | reverse complement strand
ATATATAGGATTTTTAATATTTAAATTATACTAAGGAATTTAAAAATATTATTATAAATTCAAATGATATTTTGTTCAAAAATGGCCTGATAGATTATTGTAAATTTGGTCTTTATATGCCATTAAGATGCCAAAGAAATTTTATAAAAAACAAAAACCCATCTGCAAATAACTATAAATTAATGCAAATTTGAAGGAAATATTTCTTATATTACACGAAATTTCACAATTTATTAATCCAAATTCTAATATTGGGCTACCCTTCAGAAGCAGTCCTGCCCCTTTAATTCTGACTTGAGAATATTAAATAAGAAATTAAATCATATTAACCTGTAAGGCATGTAAAAATCACTTTACAAATCTTGAGATGAACAACATCTGAGGATTTATGATCACTAGTTATTATGTAATCGAAAAGCCTTGCATGACATTAGTTATAAGAATGTAGATTTCATTTCGATCTTAAATAAAACAAATTTTAAATAATAAAGTAAGAATTAACGACATGTTTCTTTTTAATGTTGGATTAGATATAGGTTGCGTAATATTAACAACCGTATTGAAATACTGCTGTCCCCATTTCTCTCTGGATCTGCAATCTGCATTCTACATACATCGGTTTAGATTTTCAGAATTATAATTATAAACTAAAAACTTAAAATGCCTTTTCTCAGTCGCATATTGAATTATCGTTAACCGAAGGCCGGCCAATAAAATCGGCTAAAACCGATAGGACGTAGCACGGATCGAACGTCGGTTTTTCGGCACTCAAGGCATGTCCAATATCTGTTCGAAATAAGATCAAATTTGTTTGCACACGTATAGTTTTAACCTATAGGAATCAATACGCGGTTTCTAAGATGTGTCTTAATTTTACTTTTATGAAAATTATTTATATTCGTTTATTTATGCAATCTTAAGCATTCTGTGTCCTCAAATGGAAAACAGGAATGCATAGAAGTGACAGTATTCAAGTGACGACTCTGTAATATTAATTTATCGTACTTACTCCAACTGCAGCAAAGAGTGTCATTCCTATGCAGACGAAAACAAGAATGGTGGCGATTAACCTTGTAGATGCAAACATTTTCTTAAGTTGATTCACTGGTCCCATAAGAAAACATGTACTTAAAAAAAAAAAAATTGCTCAACAAAATAAATAACTGCGTTTCAAATCTATCTAATCTAAAATACTGATACGTTCATTAAATTCTAATTTTTCAATAACACAGGTCTACATTTTAAGATTTTTCTTCTGTTCATTGAACGATTCTAGTTACTTCTTATATGACTTCTTTCGTAGATTGAGAATACGTTGAAAAAAATCCTCTAGCATGTCGCATTTTGGAGAAATTGTCACTAGTGAAATTTTACACGGATTTACAGGAAAATGCGACGGGCTATAGCATTTTCGTTAATGGATTCCTAATCTACTTACTTGTAACATAATATTTCACATTAAAATTAATTCGGACATGTAAGAATAACACATTTAAAGAAAATCTAAAATAGGTTGTTAAATGTGTTAATAAGTAGAGTGGAATTCAAATTTCTATATCACTTTTTGGGAAGAAATAAGTAGTTATAATTAAAAATTGGCTGTTCAACACAACATGGAATCAAGTTCAGGTGAGTTCGCACAAAGAATCAGGTTCCAGTTGTTCTGTATATGGAATTAAGTCTATTTTTAGAGAGCCTGATTTTTTGCAAGAAAAGAAATAAATATACTGTTCTGCAGTACGTAATGGAACATTTAAAAATTCTACATAGTAGTAAATATTGTAGGGAATCTCAAAAAACTTTTATAACTTGCTGCAAAACTGAAACCTGATTCTTAATACGGACTAACTTGAACTTGATTTCATATTTTACAGAGCAGACGAAATTTAATAAAGCATACATGTTGTTGGAAAATATAAATAAATGAATACTTTGAGACTGTACCTTAGTATAGAAATAATGTTGCCAAGAGTATAAAATACGGCAAATACTGATAATCCCTTATTTAAAAAGAGAGCAAACGATCCAAGAAATGAACAGAGAATACCGATCACAAAACAGATCGCAAAGCCTTTTATTCTTGTAGACCAACTCAAGGTTGATGCGTCCATTACCTGTAACGGCATGCATATCATTTTATTCAAATGAAGAACAAGAAATTATTTAATATGTAAATTTAAAACAATACTTTTTCAATACAGTGTTTTTAACAGACATTACTTGCATTCAATATACCAATATAAATTGAGAAAACCTATCGAATAGTAAATGATTAGGGAAGATCATTTTAATCTACTTTGAAGGCATTTTTTATTTAAAATAAGAAAATCTAATGTTATGATAATTTAACTTTTTAAAATTACTGCGGAAAACGTAAAGCCCTGAAAATCTTCCTGCTAGAGCGGGAGCCTTCCTTATTATATATATGAAGTTAAAAATCCATTCAGAACTTTATCCGGAAATACTAAGAACTCTGGGGAAAATGTTCTTCTCACAGATATTTCAATTTTTATAACCCTAACCATTCTGGGGGGAAAGGTGAAGGTGATAGGAAAATAGAGAGGAGAAAAGATCCCTATACTTGAAACTTTGCATATAGTGTCCCCTTTAAGGCCCTCTGCTCTCAGCTTACAGAGTTCAACATTTAACGATACTGATTTTTCATTTTCTGACATAACTCATGAAGCTCTCTTACGAAACGGGTTTGGCAATTAAATCTAACGCTGTAGGTACAGATGTCATATCAATCAAGATGAGTCAACGTGCACCTCTAGTAATTTTTCCTATCCTACTCCATATTTACAACTCATCGCTCCAGGTGGGTATATTCCCCGACTGCTGGAAAAATTCAATAATTCACCCTATTCCTACAGTAGCCAACCCATCCTCTTCAAAAGACAATAGTCCGATTTCAATTCTTTGTGCCATTTCTAAACCTCTTGAACGGATCGTCTATAAGAAATTTATCACATACCTTGATACGAATAAATTAATAGATCCAATGCAATCAGGCTTGCGTGCTAGGCACAGCACGGAAACAGCAATTGTCAAAACAACAACCAATTTTAAAATTGATATTGATGAAAAGATCACAATAGTGGTATCATTTGACTTTTTTAAAGCGTTCGATATGGTCAACCGCGACCTTCTTTCATATAAAGTGAATTCGTTAAAACTATCTAAAGCCGCCATATTATGGTTTACATCTTATCTATTTAATCGATATTAATAAGTAAGAAACGTTAAAGGCGAATTGTCAGACTGGTCAGACTGCAAATGTCATAAATATACTGACGATTTTAAGCTCTATATTTCTGGTCCAATTTCCTCCATAATAAGGATGCTAAAACCAGTGAAGGAGGATAATGATTACGTAGTGCGTTGGGCACAAAAGAATGGGCTCCAGATCAACTAGAACAAAAATCAGAAAAATGGTCTGAATCAAACCCCAAACCCAAATGAATAGCAGTAGACCAGAAAAAGACAGATTAACTCAAACAACATATACCGTATCAGCTTAAACTCAAAATTAGCAACTCTTACTACATGACCTTATTCAAATTTTAAACAGACCCTTTGAACCCATCATCAATACATATTATTGGGATCATAACAATGAACCAAACCTATGCGCATCGTTCTCCAGAAATGATATAAGACGAGAAATAAACCACAAAACATTCGAATGTGATTCCTTTCTAGAAAATAATACAGGTCTATTTTAGAAGCCAGCGAACTTCTAAAAATCGCAAAATATAAGGAATTTATGAACCAACAACGGAAAAGATTTTTCAGGGAAAGGTAAGAGAGAGCAAACAAATTAAAACCTTCATTAGACCCGTCAGCACATAACTATTTTTGAAGTAGAAAAGAATTATTAAAATCAAATAACAGGAAAATTAAACACAAATCTCAACAGACAATCCGTAAAATTCGATTTAAGAGAAAGATTAAAAGAACCTCGTCAAATATCTCAAATGAAAACAGATCATTTAGAAATAATAAAGAATACAATGCCACGCATTTTCTCGAGGAATGAAAACAATTCAAAAGAGGGGATACAATAGACGATCGCGATATTTCAGAAAACTTAGACGCGTTACTAAACGAGGATGCTAAAGATTGGTGTTAAATCGACGAAAGGTTTTCAGCGAAAATCAGAAGGAAAAAAAATTTTGTAACCAAAAAAAGAATCAAGATATTCACTAATACCTGACAGAGATGACGAAATTCTTTACAAAGTTGTGTCCTAAAAACAGACGCGAATGCGAATTACGTGGAGCTTATACATTTCTTTAAAATTATTTATTTATTTACCTTTTCCAAATCAATATAAAAAAAAATCAGAAATAACTTCGAACCTAGATTCCCACCTGGTTTGCGGGCCATTTTGAACGAGAATATCCATATTATGCATGCAAACAGGGAAATTATATAGGCTGGGCTTATTATCAAAAATATTAAAAGCTAATACCGAAACGCCAGAATTTTAAAATTCGGAAAATTCGGATTCGGCACATGGCGCTAAAGTGGTTCCAAAACCTAAAAACCCCACTGGCCGATTAGCCAGATGGGCATTAAAGCTTCTCGAATATGCCTAAGAAGTCATATATCGCAAGTTTAGCTCAAATTTTGACCCAGATGCTCTCTTGTGATCAGTAGAACCAGCTAAAACAATATCGTTTGTGTAAGCTTGAAGCGCTGACAAAACCAAAAGCGGACAGTCAGGCACGGAGGGCTTCATTTTGGCATGGCAAGATTGTGTCATTTCCACTTTAGCATATCATCGCGACATTTTGAGCCAAGACACACCTGATGATAGCTGCAGAGCGTGTCATGCACACCCCGAGCATCTAGAATACATACTGTCTAACTGAACCGGGGACGACCTATATCCAAAGGCACAATGCGGCACTAGAAGTGATTTATTACCATATCTGTTACTCTTACGGGATTAGCCTTAATACCACTCCGCTAAACGCTCCTTGGGAAATAAGAGTCCATTTTTGAGAATGAGAAGTGTCGCAAATATTGGAACTTAATACTCTTCACAATTTTTCTGTTCTGCGCTCCAAGCCTGACATAGTTCTCCTTGACTTCGAGAAACGAACTATGTTCGATATTGAATTTTCGGCAACAGCTGAGAAAAACATCATATCCCATGAGAATGAATACAAAAAGAGACTGTAACCACCTATCTCACCGTCGTAAGACGTAGACATAGCTGAAATTTTACCGCGATTTCGCTAGAGTCGGTGCAGTTTTTGAAATCAGCACTCGCTACCGGCGAAATTCCACCTATGTCCTTATGACAAAATTTTACCATATATAGTTGAAATTATGCCATAAGGACAACCACGGGATTTCATAGGGAGCAAGTTCCATTCCACAAAATTGCACCCATTCTCGGAAAAATCGCGGAAACATTTCAGGTGTAACACGTCTCACGACCGCGATATAAGTGGTTACAATCTGCGATGGACTCAATACCGACGTTATGCCAAAAGACTCGTGCACCCTGAGGACACAGAGCGGCCCAAGGACGATCGCCTTCTACAGTTTTCCCGCACGAGTATTAGCATTTCATTAACATGCAGGGATGCTTTTCAAGCTATGAACCAGTGAAAGCTTGACACCTCCAAAAGCACTGATGAGCAGGAATCTCTATCTTTTTATTCTTCTTAATTGTGATCAGGGCCAAATGCCGTAGAGTGATAGATATGGTAATAAAGTACTCTTAGTGCCGCATTGTGCCTTTAGATGTACGTCGTTCACACGTGAATTGGACAAACATGTAATATGTGTCCTAGATGCTCGGGGTGTGCATGACCCACTCTGAAGCTTTCATGGGAATATCTTGGCTCAAAATGTGGAGTCGGTATACTTAAGTGGAAATGACACCGTCTTGGCACGCAAAATGAAACCATCAGTACCCGACCTCAAACCGTCTGTTTTAAGGAAAGTAAACTTTAACTCAAACTACATCAACCGATGAGCTGTTCGGGAAAGATTTTCTCCTGTGCTTTCTTGATTCGGGTCTTCAGCAATTAGTACTCAAGATGGATAATGTTTGATGCATTTTGCTCACATATGACATTGAAGTCAAGCCCAAATATTCCAGCAGCGTTCTCTGCTTCTTCTTACAGAAACGCCTCATTCACTTCTTCGCGTTTACTGACCATTTCAAGAAATGGTTGTGCTTTTACACAGCGCACAGAGTTTCATTTTCTCACGCCAGAACGGCGTTGAAAGTAGGATTCCGCCAATGCGAATATAGGACACGAAGTTTCCTTTCTGTGACTTCGAGATATTTAGGGATGTTGCTTTACAACACAATTCATAATTACCTCATGTTATAAAAAATGCGTAATATGGAAATTCAGCATGTTTCCAATAACGATTTAGAGGATGAACTTTAATTTTGCTTACTTCAACGTAAGATAGTCATTTTTAGTACGTAATGTAGTATTTTGATGTTTTCTCCTGAGGTACGAATTAAAATAGATAAGTTTCAAGAGACCCTAAAGTCAGCCCTACGGTTCAATCTGAATATGCGAAAAAAATTGGAAAATGTCCTGCACTACAGTTTTGGACCTGTAGCAGGAGTATTTAGGGTAGAGCCTTTTTGTAATTGCTCCAAAAACTGTAGAATTAAAAAATAATTAACTTTTTTTACACACAAAATATTGCAACTTTACACATAAAGCACTACAAATCATTTTGTTTCAAAATAAAAAGTATGCATTTGTTTCCACGAGAGAACGATTTGGGGACTGCACGGGCCGAAAATTCAAAAATTAGTATTTTTGGGCCACCCGAATATATATCATATCATATTTGTCGCAGATGAACGTGGAAGATAAATTCAATTATTCAAAATGAGAAGTGCCACATTTTCTGGAACTACGATTTTCGGACAGCAGTCTCCATTGCATTTTCGAGCCCTGACATTTTTCTCCAAGACTTCGAGGAACGAACTATATTCGTGATCGAATTCAGGGCTCCGGCCAACTACAACATCACTGCCAAGGAGAAGGAACAGGAGGAGAGGTATCAAGAACATAAACGGGAGCTGCAACGACTGTACCCAAAATAATCACATAAAGTAATTGCCCTTGTGGTCGGTGTTCTCAGAGTAACAAATCTATCACTGTTTAGTAACCTTAAAGCCATACCCGCATATGGTTAATTTCTAAGTGATAGGTGTTAAATGGATGAAATCTAGCGGTAATTCGACGAATAGTAAATTTTGAATTCTAAGGTTAAAAGTAAGTTGTACCCAAGATATTTGGTCAAAATGATTGCCCTTGTGATCAGATCTCGCGGAGTTGCGAAGCCTCCCTGGTTCGTAACGGCGAAGCCGTAACCATGCTAAGGCATTTGCGAGATGAATGCAGGGAGCTGTCATTCTTGGATCGCTCTATGTCCTCTATAGAATCGAGTATTTCGCTAGTTTGTCGACTGAGCCATGTGAACACCCATCTCACGGTCGTGAAAATAGTGAGATTAGTACCTTGAACTTTTTTTATATTGATTCATATTTAGAATTTTTAACTGTATAGTCTTTACGCTTAAAAATGTAAAATGAATACGCTTCAGGTTCATAATTTTGAAAAATCAGTTTTGAATTAAAAAAAAGCTTTAGAAATAGAATGCTTACCACAAAATCCTCATCGCACTTGCAGCATTAGATTAATTTTACTTATTAAATTGTGAAGCAGATCCGAAAGAATAAATATAGTTCATTGTGGTTTTGAAAATTACTTTACCTGTGGGATTATGCCGCTTTCTTCGTCACAATTTTCGTTTCCGTTCAAAAATTTCCTGAGTTTATCCATTTTTACTCTTACTCTTTACTCCAAAATTTCTCAAGTTCTGGAAAATGATATT
Organism: Acraspis erinacei; assembly: GCA_035041075.1. Lineage (NCBI taxonomy): Eukaryota > Metazoa > Arthropoda > Insecta > Hymenoptera > Cynipidae > Acraspis > Acraspis erinacei. The sequence continues at coordinate 85,311,697 of JAWWLR010000158.1, read as the reverse complement.
GTGCTCAAGTGTAGTAATTTGCATAGAGAATAATAAGTGTAGTGGTCATGGATCATCACATAGTGTAAAGACAACAGTTTCAAATCATGCTCTCATATCAAAGTGCAGATACCATTACATTATGACTGTCAGAACTACATGAAGCACGCAATTATACGTGACAGTCCGCGAAGTAGTTTAATAAAAAAGTAGTAAGTAAAGTAGCAAAGTAGTTTAATAAAAATTCGAGCTTATCAGATATAGGAATAATTTTTTTTATTATGCCCAATCGATATAAAACTATCAATTGGTGTAAAAACAAAAAATCGAGTTTGTCCGTGTCAGGTCCCTTTCTTGGCAGACAGTCACGTGCATATGTATGTTTGATGTTCTCTTTAAGAGCGATGGAACGGAGAACGTGAAATGTACAGGGCATGTCAAGAAATCTGATTTTTATGCGTGAATCCAGACTATTGTAAATTTAGCCTATTCGAGGAAAGGAACGCTAAGATACGAAAAAAGGGAAAATATGTTATAAATGTCGAAAACCGAACAGTTGCTGTTTTTCTACCGAATGCTATTTTTGAGGTGCACTGATATTTTCGTTCGATTTTCAAAGTTAATAACATATTTTCACCAACCGCCAAAATGAGGTATCTTCACAAGTCCTGTGAATTATCCGTGCTCCGTTCCACCGCCTATAATGATAAAATATTAAAAACTGTTCCGTTTAGGGAAATACCACTTCATAGTAGATAATGAAACTAAAGTAGATAATCATTAATTAAACGCAGAAATAAACTTGAAGTATTTACTTCTAATTTCAATTTATTAACACATACTGTCCTAACCATAAATTGATTTAAATTAATTATTTGACACACATTCGTTTTTTCCATTGTGTACATTGTAACCCGAGTGAGATACTAGAGTAAGTGTTATCTTCGAAAGCACCACCAGGAAACACTCATGGCAATTCTTGTAACTCTTTTTTATTTACTCCTTATATCTTATTTTTTCAGACTTTCATATGGAGCCCTATCCATCACTGAAACAAAGTTGTAGCCAGAAGGATGCCGAAATTCTATCGAACATTGAATAGTCAATTTAAATGTGGGAGCTTCTACCCGCTAGAAATGAAGGGCACCACCGTACGGGCGTCCAAAAACAAAACTCAACAGAGTCGCAAGCGAGCGCTGGTTCCCGAACCTATGACGAGAGAATGAAATCTCTCTTTATCGAACTTCTCACACCGGAATGTAGTGCAACCCAAAATTACGAATATGCTAAATAATTATGTATAATTTCTGATGGCCACGCATATTCGTAAGTTCTTATTCAGAAAAATGTTACCATACACAGAGGTCTGCGAACTTGCTAAGCTTTCGATACCCGCCCACGCGATCTCGGAAACGGTGCCTATTGGAAAATGGCTAAAGATTGTGAGGCCTAACAGGAATTACGAACGGGAATCTGAACGGAATTCCAAAGATAGATCTCAGGTTTGATTTTATTTATGTGACATACTCGATCGTTGAACGGGCTTTGTTTTCAGAATGATTGTCGAAGATAAATTGAAAACCTTGCCACGTTTTCCGACCATGGCGCCAGGACAATTTAATAATCTGGGTGGCAAGTGTTTCCGCGATTTTTGTGCATACTTGGGCTGCATTAATTTTAGTACGATTTAGAATCTAATCCTATTTTTTTTAGAATTTTGTTTCCAAAGTGAAAAGAATTCATTGTTCATGTGCTTAGAATATTAAAATGGTAAGACTATGGGAATTTGACCTCGTGTAAAGAAAAGGTTCGACTCGTGCGCGTAAAGCACTAATTTGTGTTCCAATAAATATGAATCTTTTTATTGTGTTAATCTGAAATTTTTAACTTTAGAATTTTCACTATAAAGGAATTTACTGTAATATATAGAATCAGTGACTCTTTCCTCGGTTTGCAGATCCTCAGGTACAGGTCCCTGTACCAAGGGTTTTTGCTGAATCTGTTTACAAAAATTAATAGGCAGTCGTGCACAATTGTCCTGGGTGGTCCCGAAGGAATTAACCCCCAAACGAAGGCGTGGAAACCGTGCTAAAAGCCGAATGCACCTGGTTGAGGTGTCTAGAACGGTGACTCTGAGATAACGAGCGACCTCTCAGAGTACGCAGCCTTATCCTTGCATGCGCGGTTCTACAAGGATGGACGAACCTCTTTCCCTAGCTTCTCGTCGGAACAACAATGATAACACCAAACATAGTTGTAGTAAGTGCGGTTCAAGGAAATAGAACGCGAAGAGCTGCCGACAATGAGTCGGCCAACAATGTCGACCACTCTAGAGCTGGGGGAGCCAATGCAGATCCACATTTCCGAAACCATGCCGAATTTCACCTGGGTGCTCTACAAGGATATACAAAGCCTTTTTTCTAGCTGCTTTTGGGAACAACAATAACAAAACCAAACATAGTTATAAGTGCGGTTTAAAACAATCGAACGCGCAGGCCTCCCAAAAATAGGTCGGAAAAAAATGCTGACTACCTTAAGAGTTAGGAAAGTCAATAAAGACGAGTGAATGCGATATACCGGTAAAATTTCAATACTTTGAGTGGACGGATAGACTGAAGGATGATCTGCTGCAATTATAAGATACCAGTGTTGCTCCTAAACGAGAAGTTTAAAAGCGTTTCTGGACAATCCAGCAGATGTCGGTGTCATTACCACTCTAGTATGCCGTCGGCACATTTTGAGCCAAGACCTGCCGATGATAGCTGCAAAGCATGTTATACACACCCCAAATGTCTAGGACACATAATATCTATTTTTCCAACTTATGCGGGAACAACGTCTATCCAAAGGCACAATTCGGCACTAAGAGTGCTTTACTACCATCTCTCTCACGCAACCATTTCCCATCTCACAGTCGTGAAGAGAATACAGCTGAAACTTTGCCGCGATTTTGTCAGGAGCGGATCCAATTTTGTTGAATAGCACCCGCTCCGAGAGAAAACCCGCGGTTTTCATTATGAAAAACTTGCGTGTGCATGTGTAAAGTAGGCTAAA
>JAWWLR010000158.1:85280152-85291736 GCA_035041075.1 Acraspis erinacei | reverse complement strand
TTGATATTGTAAAACTTAAATATGAAAAAGGCATGCTTAAGTATCAGGTTAAAATTCGGAATCGTCTCCAAGTTCTCGAAAATCCGGGAAATTTAAGACATAACCCTATCGTACAATCTCAACCAGAAAGCATTTGGGAGGATATTAGTAGTATAGTTACAGTTTCTGCGAAAACAACAATAGGACTTAAGGCACGCGACTCTAGCAATAAACCATGTTTTTATAAGGAATGTAGCGAGTGGATCGAAAAACGACCGAAGGCTATACTTAAGATTTTAAATAATAACGATAATAGAGATGAAGAAATAAATGCGTATAAAACAATTAGAAAAGAAGCTTGTAAGACTTTCATGCTTAAAAAACGAGATTGGCAGAAACAAAAGTTTAAAATATTAGTGAAAACTTTAAACAAAATAACATCCGAAGAGCGTATCAAGGAGTAAATAACATTAGAAAAGGTTACCAAAGCAAACCAACCGTGATTAGGAATGAAAACGGAAACCTCATTGCAGATAATGCATACGTCCTTAACACATGGAAAGTATACTTCGATAAACTTTTAAACATTCATAATGTACCGGACAATGCGAAATGCGCTGAAATTCATACTGCGGAATTGATTATCAAAAACCCCAGTTTTAGAGAAGTAGAAGTTCCAATCCGTAAAATAAAGCACATCAAATTTCCGGAAATAGACCAGCTACCAAGTGCACTATTTAGGTATGGGGAAAACTGTTAGTTATTCAAGTTCATGAACTAATCGAAGCTATATGGGAACACGAAAAAATGCCTAAGGAATGGAAAGAAACCAGCATTATCCCCATTTATAAAAAGGCCATATGCAGAGGAAATCTTAGGAGACTATCAATGCAGTTTTAGGCGAAACAGGTCCACAAGTGATCAGCTTATTTACTTTTAGGCAATTTTCAGAAAACAAGTGAGAATACTCTGAAGCAGTACACCAACTTTTCATAGATTTCAAAAAAGATTACGATTACGTTAAAAGAACTAAAATGTACGAAATTTTGGTTCTGCTTGGTATCCCTAAAAAATTACTTAGAATGATTCAAGTATGTCTTAATAGATATCAAGGACGAGTACGCGTCCAAAACAATCTATCAGATCCTTTTAAAAGACGCGACGCTTTATCACCCATTTTACTTAGTTTAGTTCTAGAATATGTTATCAGGCGTGTGCGAGTGAGAAATGATGGTCTTAATTTTAATGGCCTAATACAAGTCCTAGCCTATGAAGAGGATATAGACGTGATAGGATAGAGTAGAGAAATAGTTGCTAAAAATACTAAATTACTATTGGACTCAGCCTCAGAAGTAGGTCTGGAAGTTATATTTGGAGCGAAAATAGAATTATGTTACCGGGATGTTACCAGTATTATTAGAGTTGTCTGAAACCATCAATCTAAAATTTTTCGAGATGAGTTGTTTATCCCCTAATGGAATCTCCTTAATTTCATCTGGTGTCATATCTGTAATCACGCCGCTGTACATGTTTATTTTGACTCTTTTTTCAGGCTGATACTCAGGGTAATATCTTGACTTATACATTCCACGAAGATATCTATTAGACGCCACAATTGCCAACGCGTCACCATTAGAAGCTGATAATACACTTTGTTCTTCTGTTGGCAAGGGCACAAGGATATTTCCTTTCCCTCTTATATGAATTGGTATATTACTAGGAAAAGTGTGTCTTCGAATTTCAAATCGCCGGTTCGGATTAACGATGGGAATAAGTCGAACAAATTGAAGTTCTTGATGTTTAAATTCACGTAGGCGTAAAAAAGAATGAACCAAAGGAGGTGACCTGGACCTGACACGAGTAGAAGGCTCAGCAGTAGGAGGAGAACTGGATCTTATACGAGAAGAAGCCTCAGCAGAAGTACGAGAACTGACCGTAGAATTAGGTCTGAGAACAGGAAATATTGTTCATACTTATAATAAATATTTAAGTAACAAAATGGATAAATAGTATAACTGATCAGGATTAGAATCATAAAGAAAATAGCAACTAATTTAAAAATATAGCAAATTTTAATAAATAAAAAAATGAAAAACACCTTGCAGGATAATGAAAGATTCCATAACGAGGTGTACCAGGAATAGGAGCTCCATTAGGTAAACAATCGAATTGTAAACTCAACTCTGCAACAAAGAATAGGTGATTGAAGTTCTGTTGTGTATTCTGTTTCAGAATATTTTGCCGGATCTTAATTTCCTTGTTGGAAATATTTTTATCTTTTAGAGATAGAATTACAGGTTGGCCACTGGATCGGGAAAACCAGGAAATGGCCGGGAATTTTAAGAGACTGGGAGAAAATGTTAAAGAACGGCATCATTAGAGCGGCTCAAAAACGTCCTAAGTCAGTCCAAATAACGTTTCATAAACATACAATGTTCCAGAGACGTTTTAAAGACGTATTTCGAACATGAAACGTTTTTAGAACATTATTTGGTCTGACTTTGGACAATGTTTAAAACGTTCAAATAATGTCTTTTGACTTGTACGTCCAAGAAACGTTTTTAGGACGAACCAATTATGTTCTCCAATTTCGTGCCCACTGGGTTACTTTTCTTTAACTCTAGTCATATAAAAAAACTAAGAATATCGTTGAATTCGTTTCAATCATTTCTCTAGGAGTTTATTTAATAACGCAAACAAATTTTGTTTAAACTTATTATAATGGTTTTATTATTTATAATTTTTAAGCGATAGTACAGCCAGAATGAAATATAAATCACAGCCGACAAACTTTCTTGAAACTTTCTTAAATAAGAATAAATTTTAAGTATTGAAAATGTCTAATTTACACATTTTTTTCATCTCCTCCATTCAGAACACATAGAAAAAAGTGTTTGCAAATAGGTCCAATTTTTTTCCTCTAATCAAAAATAAGATAATAGTCCTATGAAAACCAGTATTTTCGTACTCATCTCAGCCATATGGCCAGGAATTTTTTAACCGCGCAAAAAAAATAATTCTTGAAACATTTATGATATTCGGAAAAAATCCCACCTTGAGCCATAATAAAGAGTTGTAACAGTGAACTGAAGGTATGTAGATTAAAATGGGTTTAATGAAACATTATTTTATAAAAATTATTAAGACTCTCCTGTCGGTAAATGAATAATTGTGCAGCAGGATGAAGTACCTTTACAATTATAATTGCTTATTTTAATTGTTTCAAAGTGAGAAACCCCTTTTTGAATTAAGCTGATATCTTAACTGACGATATTTTTATATATGATTGATTTCGTATTATTTCACAATTTACTTACGGACAAAATCAAGAATGATCACAAACGTGAAGGGCAGCATTAAGTCAAAAATCATTATTCCGCTACAAAAACAGAGAAGAAGTTTTCAAAGAATTTCTCGAACCTTTACTAAAGGGATCTTAAATGTTTTTTACTTTCATATATTTATGGTAGCCATTATCTGATTCATACCATAAATTCTTGTCGACATCTAGGCCACCGAATTGCTGCTACGTAAGATCAATGTTTTATTGCTATACAATAGAAAGAATTGGTTTACTTTTATCTCATTATGGCAAAAAGTATTTTATTCGTCTAAGCGGTGATATGGCTTTGCGTCCAACCAATTTTTATTTCTATAAAATAAATTAACTCTAAACATCCATCTGATAAGCGATTAGACTCTTGGAGAAATAGTCCAAAACACGGGTTCTTGCTAATATTTTTAGCAGAACGAAATAGCGTAGTCAGATTTACCTTAACTCGCCCAAGGATTTTTTCTTCAGAGTTGTTTTATATTATGTCATAGAGCAAATTATTTTGTATGTATGTATCTATGTATCTTCATTGCCTGTAAGAATACAAAACGTATTTATAAAATTATATATTGTACGGAGATTCGCTGGATCAATATAAGACAATAGGACTAATATACGAGTAAATTGGAAATTTCGTAAGGATGTGTAGGATGTCCTCCTTTTCACCCAGATTACACTGTTGACATATTTGTTGAGGGTCAATCAGAGTGTTACGAACTTTCGAGGTCAGCTTAATGTCAGATTTTGGTAGAACCTACTTGAGACCTGGTTCGGCCCTAGGGCCTTACTAAGTTTTGTTTTGTTGATTGATAGTATGATTTCATTTTCTTTAATGCTGCTGTCTAATAACGTGTACCAAACATCCGTACATAAGGATGGAGACAGGTGTCTCTCAACGGGAGTGTTTAATCTTATTTGTAAATAGAGTTCGCTCGAATATATTTCATGCTTGCTATCATCCCACTTGAGGTAGGCTAATGACTCATTATTGTTTACTTTCGTAATGTCAGGCCGCCTTACAGAAGCAGCAAGACAACAGGAGGACACCAAGACAGGGAAATTATCAGAAAGGGGTACAGAGTGATCCACCTTAAGATCTTTAATTAAACTTAGTGCCTCAGCATTGTACCAAACCAGATCATTTATGCTTTCCCCCCTTCATTCACGAAATTGAATTTTGCTGGATTTTCATTGTGCGATGTGCCTGGATCCAAACTTCCAATCCTGCTATTAAAATCACCATATATAATGGCACTAACGTTATTAAATTTATCTGATAATACACGTAAAGTTTTTTTCAAATAAATATAAAACAACATCAATATCAACCGCTGGATTAAAATAACATATTCCCAAAATAAAATTCATCCTATTATCATTAGTGATTCGTACTGTGATCCAGTACTCCCTTTTCTCAATACGCTCGCAGTTTGAGTAGGATTTGTTTATAAAAAGAGCTAGGCCACCACTTGCCCTACCTCTTGACTTTTCTTTTAGCGCATTAGAAAATAAATAATGACCATTATGCGTTACGTGAACATTTTTTGGCACTTGAGTCAACCATGTTGTCCAAGCCCAGGGTCTTCAGTTTTTTTGCATTTTTTTGTTTTGACGTCCATCCAAAGTGGTATGAATGAGAGGAGGGAAAACTTCCACCTGTCTGGTGAAGGTGGGGAGGGGGGAGGGTTCCGAGGCCTTATGTTTCGAGTTACCTTCTATGATCTCTCGTCCCGGTAGATCATCCCCATCTCTGATCTCTTCCGCATTTCGAATCATGTTCTCGAGTTCTCCCTCTACAGATAAGAGATTGTAGTTTTAAGAAGTTTTTAGGCCACTCCCTCTTGCTCTTTTCAGATATGGAAGTAGAGTTTTGCTTTTGTCCTTGAACTTTTTTGTATAATCTTCGGAGATGATGATTCCAGTACCACGAAGCGTCTTCAGCTGGGCCAATATCTTTCATAATTTGAATAAAAATGCATTTAAAATAGTTTTTTATCGAACCTTATCTCTCCCGAGGCTTTAATTTTTGTTTAAAATATTTTATCAGCTACCAGCGTCTTCATAATAAATCAGGAATATTTTATTACAAAAACAATCTTTGCCTACAACACACTGATACGTTACATGATTTGTTTAAACAAATTGTTTCACATAACTTAGCTCAGTAGTTATTACCTCTATTTTTAATATTACTTAACGAAAAAGAGTTTATTTAAGGAATTTAACCAGTGATAAGCCTAATGCTGTTTAAGTCTATAATTTCAAAGCTCTTTTAGTTTATATAAGGTAACAGGCCTTATTATGGAAGGCCGTCTCGAAAATAAAATTTGGTAGATCGATTCGATAAAATTCCTTGGAGCGCCGTTATCGACGATTTAGTCCGCATAACAAAAATAAATTTTTCGTTAGAAGCAGTCACGAAATCAGTTATTTCTCTCTCCGGAAAAGTTAGGGATATTGAATTATCCTATGATGGATATGTCCCAAAAAATTTAGAGCCTAGAAAAAGGTATGGATGGATAGTCGTCCCAAATTTTCGGGTTGACGAGCCAAGTTTATGAAAAATATTGGTCCAGTTATCCCGAGTTTCGAGACAAGGAGACACTTAGAGAAATTTAACCAAATTTTGTGTAAAATTTAAGCAAAAATGCCTAAATTAATTAAATCATTAATCATTTGTGCTAAGCAAGAATAAAATTTACAAATTTAAGCACTCGCCCATTTAATATACTTGTCTCTTAGCTTTTTCATTATTAACATTTTTATCGACTTGGAAGGGGGAACATTCTTTTTTGGTCAAATTTGCCTTGCAAACAAAGGAAGGAATTATTGAGTTCAAGTATTTTCGAAATTTGAAATTCAAAATCTTTAATTGATAGTATTTCTATTTTTAAAAATGGGCCGTATTGAATAAATTATTTCAAGAGTTGTATATGTAAGGACTCTTCAAATTTAATGAGTTTTTAGGGTTTCCAACCATGGCAAGTATCCGTTACAGATGCCTTCGGATTTTTCTCGGGGGTACTTCTTCTTCTGGGACTACTTCACCCTTGAATCCTTCCTATTTCATGGGACCTCTTCCAATCTTCAAGACCGCCCTTAACAAACGGAACCTTACCCATAGTTGGCAAACCCCCTAACTATCAGGAAGTCATCTATAATTGGCAGAACCAAGGGCCCTTCAATCAATTAACTCCCTATCACAAGGGATGCCTTCTATTTTTCATTCCACCCTATTTCATGGCACGCCACCTATCCCTCGGATCCTTTATTGTCCCTCGGATCCCACCTATGAATCGGAATGTCCCTATGCCTCAGGAGTCACCTATCACTCGGAATATCCATATTGCTCAGGAGTTACCTATCACTAGGAATATCCCTTTCCCTCAGGATCCACCTATCACTCGGAATATCTATATACATAAGGACCCACCTATTCCACGGCACAACATACTACACTGTGGAAACCTCTTACCCCATGGGGCCAAGGTTCATTACTGTCCCTTTCAAGCAGATGTTATAAGCCGTTGCTGTGTCGTGCTATTGTACGTTGTTACTATACTTGCTAGATGACGTTATTGAACGTTATTAACGGTTTATGTTGGCGTTCCTAAAGCTTGTTATTGACAGTTGCTATGTAGTTATATTTAAAGTTTCTAAGGGATGCTATTGACCACAACCCGGGAAAGTTATAGACTTTTCCTAAAGATTACTACTCAGCTTTGCTAGAGAGTTGTACTGATCATTCCAAAGGTTTGTTATTGACTCTTGTCCGAGGATTTTAGTGCGTTTGCTAACGTTTGTTATTAAACTTTTCTCGAGGATTGTTTTCCGTTAATGCTGGATATTATTAGCCGTTCTTATGAATTGTCATTGACCACTGCTAGGGAAAGTTATAGACTTTTCTTAAAGGTAACTATTCATCGTTGCTAGAAACTTATACCGATCGTTCAGAAGATATTTTATTGACTCTAGTGAGAGGATATTATTTTGATTGCTCACGATTTTTATTAACCCTTTACTGGTACCCTGCGGGTCAGATCCGACCCGAGCGTTGATTGTTCCATTCCCCTCGCCCTCTTCAGTACAGTTAATTGTGTTACAATGGTTATTTTTTATTTGATAAGGATTTTCTTTTTGCGAAAAAATGTTCTTTTGTGCAAAATAATGTTGTGCTAATTGATTCCTAGTAGAAATAAGTATGTCCCCAAACACCGTACCAGTAGAGGGTTAAACTTCGCTGCTTGATTGTTTTCGGTTGATGCGGGATATTATTAGTCGTTGTTAGGGATTGCCATTGACCTTTGAAAGAGAGTGGTATTGATCAGTAATAAGGGTTGATGTTGACAATTGCTGGAGGTTGTTATTAACTGTTTCTGTGGAGTTCTCTTTATCGTTGCTGACGCCAATTATTTACTACTGCTAGGAGATGTTATTGACCACTACCAGGGCATAATATAGATCTTTCCGGAAAGTTATGACTGATGATTGTAAAATCATTCTTGAAAAAAGTGATATACAGAAATTCTAATGACCCTTTTGTACAACTTAATGAGTTTATTGTTTTATTAAGACCATTTTTCTCAGAAAGTAGAATCATTTGAAGCCACAGTGTTTGTAAAAATTGTTACTGCCGAATTATTGGTAAGTTTTTCGAGTGCAAGAAAATTTAATGTTTCGCATGGTTGAAATCCATCAAGTATCATAGAAAGGTCCCAAGAAAACTATGTTTGCAAAAAAAAAAATAAACATTTGAGTGTGTGTGAAATATTGTGAAATATTTCACCTGTTTCGAGAAAAAAATCGAACTTAAGAATCGGGAAAGCCAAATTTTATTCTCTGCGACCAAAATGGGTTCAAATTGACCCTTTACAAGGGATGGAGCGAATATCAAAGATATTCGGGTTGAAAGTTTGCCTAAAGTGATGTGTCGTCTTATAACCGAAGATTGTCAGCTTGGAGATTGCAAAAAATGTCCCGGAGCTACAGGAATCACGCTTCAATCTGTAAGACATTTAGCGCAAACTGGTACAAATGATATTGGTTTTGCGATTTGAAACAAAGGTGCCTGAGACAAAATATAGGCCCTACTTTGATGCTACAAGTGCAATTATTATCCCTACCTCTCGGCTGCTTATTCTATTAGCTCCTACGTATCCACTCCTAAAGATATTTTTATTCTATTTTGCTTCTATATAAGATGTAGCCCCTACATAGAGGAGACTGCCTCTATTTTCTTGAGTTTTACTCATGTCTCCTTTAAAGCTCAATATTGTCCTTAGAATTTTTAAGTTCTCATTTAACGCTCGGAGATTTTAACGCACAAAATATGTGGCGTCGTTGCCTCGACGCCTGCGCACTCGTAACTGATAATTCGTTGTTTCCTCTAACCTTCATCACCAGAGCTTTTGTAAGGGACAATTTTAGTTGCTTTAAATAATAAATATTAAAGTGATAACATCGAAATGGCTTCAAGAGGAAAGAAGTTTGCCCTGATCTGGTGTCTGGATGATAGGAAACAAGACGTAATTCAAAATTTAATTGATCAGTGATTCCTAAGAAAGGTCGAGAAATAGTCGAGAAATAGAATTTCCATATATTTATATAGGTTTCGAAGGCGAAAAACGAAGATCGGTAAAAGTGGAATCATAAGACTTCTCCCAGTTTAGAAAAAATTAACTCTTTTTGTGAAAAACGGTTTTTTCATATATATGATCAATTGCGGAAATCGAAAAGGATCAGCAAGCCCGTTTGCAAGAAATAAATTTACTTTGAATCAGATAAGTAAAATAACGAAATTTTTGTGTCTGATGAAGAAAAATGCAGTTGCATTTTATTTCATTACCTGACTATCAAGGCTTTAAGAAAACTTTAGTTTCAAGGCCTCAGGTTAAACTGTTTTAGAATAGCGCATTCAAAGCCATAATTTTAAATTCAAATTATACCATTTCGAAAGATGATAAATATATTATTAATAATTATCAGGTAGTATTAATTGACATTCAAGGTGAGAAACATTGTGAACCTTTAAAGTTTAATCAATCTAAACGCTTTGAAAATTATATGTTTTCTAATTGGATACTTTAAAAAATTACGAAACGCACGAATTATAAAATATGGGATAATTTAATTTTCATCCGAAAAATACTTTATTTTGACATTTTAACATCAAATTATAAATTTTCAAAAAGAAGAAGTAAATCTTCTGCGAAAATTCTACTTTAATTTTTAACCCAAACGTACGATATTTCAATGAAACAGTTGAGGTTTTAATAAAAAAGAATACATTTTTGGAACAAAAATTTTCAATTTTTATACAAACAGTTGCATTTTTATCTAAGAAAGGTGCCATTTTTACTAAATTAGATGAATTTTTCGATCAGAAAGACAAGTCAAGAAAATAGTTGAATTTGCGTCCAAAAAATATTTCAGTTTGACTTTTCGGCATAAAAATATAAGTTTTAAATTAGAAAGAAATTTTTTATGCGAATAGTTGCGTTTCCTACCCAAAAATATGAATTTCAACATACCAGTTGAATTTTTAACAAACAAAAAAAATACTTTTAAACAAAATTCTTGAATACTAAACCACACCGTTGCATTTTTATCGAAGTGAGATGCAATTTCTAGTAAAATAGACGAATTTTTAAAATAAAAGTACAAATTATCGAAAAATAGGTGAATTTTCAACCAAAAAAGATTTTAGTTGGACCTTTTAGCATCAAAATATAACATTTAGGAAATAATTATCTATGAAGCTATTTAAATTTTTAACCTAAAAACACGTATTTTGAGCACAAAAATCTAATTTTCCACCAAAAAGAATATCTTTTCAACAAAATTGATGAATTTTTAAACAAGAATCATAAAATTTATAACTAAAAAGGTTTACGCTGACTTATTTTTCTGTTACCATTAAGGAATTTTAAGAAAATATTCGTAATTTTCAGAAACCGCTTCTAAAGTTAAATAAAAATTTAGTAAATTTACTATGAAAGTTACTGAATTTCGTTTTCAGAAACCTAATTTCGTAAATTTCGGTTACCATAGTATCTTAATTGTTTCGGAATTTTTCGAACATTTTGTAAGAGGGTGCTTCATAATATCTTGCATCTTCATTTATCAAAAAAGAGAACCTTTCATTTTGATTTGCATAAAACGTAAGATTTGTTGATGAATGAGAAATCCAAAATTAATTTGTATTTTCGTTCATTCTATAAATAATACACATTTTTTTAACGCTTGATAAGAAACTGTTGTTGAAAGATTATGGAAAATAACTTGAAACATCACGCAAATATCACTATGTCTTCGTCTTACTCTACTTTGTTTAATTTTTCGTAAAATAATTTTATTTTGTACAGGAGGGTAGAATTTTAAGCGTTAAATTCAAAGCAAAAACTAAGCCCCTATTTTGACGCCCAAATGGAATATTTGGAAATTTGTGTCTATGAGAGCGCTATAGTTGGGGCAAAAATCGTATTAGAATATCCTTTACTTTAAACCCTTAGCCCCTAAAAATATTAACTTGACGAGCTGCAAAGTAGGGCCTATATTTAGACTCGGGTGACTTAGAAAAGAGAATAGCTTCTATAGAAAAAGTTGTCAAAGAATTAGCAGCCTCGAAAGAAAAGGCGAATGTCCACATGTATATATGAAAAATATTCAAAGAGAAGAAATCAAAGAGGAGAAAGATCGAGATGAGAGTAATGCGAATCATTTAACAATGCATTGTGAATTTTCTGACAGTTGAAAGCTGATTATAAAAGATGCAATTCCAACTAATAATTGGACAAATGATCACACATCGATATTTACTGCTGTTTGCTATCGAGCTGCAGAAACTAAAAGTTTTGCAGTAGTTTCCGATGATAAGAAGCATGATTGTCACACGTTTTATTGCCAATGGATCGCATTTTGCAAATTATGGAATCTTCGACTTTTGAGAAATTGGAAAAGGATCCTGTGATAACGTTGGTGGCTGGACAAAACACTTTGCAAGTAATCGTATCTTAAGGAAGTCACATATAGAATCCACAGATTATGCGGAATTCTTTATCCGAGAAGTGAAGACGTATACTAGCGCCATTAATCTAATACTGCTTTCACCAGAGGAAGTTGTTAGTTTTTGAGAAGTGAGTGAATCCTGACAAAAAATGTTTTCGAATTTGCAAGATATGGAAATCCGGGTCGAAACGACGCACAGTGGGGTGAAATCGGAAAACGAGGTTCAAAATGACATTTAGAACGCAATTATGCACCGATTTTAGA
>JAWWLR010000158.1:85195374-85208410 GCA_035041075.1 Acraspis erinacei | reverse complement strand
ATTTAGATATACCATTTGAGTCATCTTGATTACCCATTATTTTATTTTATAACCTCAAAAATTTGGCTGAAATTTTTTCGAAAACTGCCAAGAAAATATTGATATTATTATTATAGTGAATAATTTCCTTCTTTGTATATAAAAAACATGCTCAATTATTATCTGAAAATGTATTTTTTGTAGATTGCAGTGTAGGAAAGAGGTACTTAAAGACAACTGCCGTGCCATCTTGCAATTTACCAAAGGTAACATTTGAAAAATTAGCTGAAAAATTACAAAAAAATTCTGAAAGAAAATCTAGAGAACGAAGAAGAATAAATCGAGAAGTTACAGTCGGTGAAAATTACATTTTAAGTAAAGAGGCATCAGAATCTTTATCCGAAGTTCAAATAGGCAAATGTGAAACAATCGATGATTTTTCTAACGTGTCCAGGAGTTCCAGTTTTCAGGATTTAGATATTTTGAATCAAAAAAGGATTTTCACTGAAGTTCCGGAAAATCTGGAAGAAAATGCAGAAAATTCAACAGTACTCCATCTGATTGATAAAGGAGTCCAAGTTAAAACTGCTACCGGAATTCCGAACTTCAAAGTTTTAGATATATTTATTAAAATTGTTGAAAGGGTGGCTCGACGATTAACTTTTTATACTGGAAAACTGACTGTCCGTGATAGGATTATATTAACTTTCATGCGGTTAAAACAGAACGTGAGCTACGCACTTTTAAATATTATATTTAAAACTTGCTCAGAACGACATATTTTGAATGTTATTTGTAGTATTCTGGATATTCTAGGCAACGCTTTAAAATCTGCAATTGTTTTTCCAACGAGGATGAAATTCTGAAAAATGTTCCGTTCTGCTTTCAAGAATATCAAGACGTAAGCCTGATCCTCGACTGCACTGAAATTGAAATCCAAAAACCACAAAGCCTGTGTTGTCAATTACTGATGTATTCTTTTTATAAAAATAGGTTCACAATTAAATTTCTCACATCGTGCACTCCCGGTGGGTTACTCGTATATGTTAGCCCAGCTTATGGAGGAAGGTCGTCTGATAAGGCAATTTTTAAACAAAGTGGTATAATAGAATCATTAGAAAAGAGCGAAAAAATTATGGTAGACAAGGGATTTTTAATTGATTTGTGTGTGCAACATGGAATAAAAGTAGTAAGGCCACCCTTTCTCAGAAACAAAAGTCAATTGTCACAAACAGAAGCTTTAAATACAGGAAGCATTGCAAGTGCTAGAGTACATATTGAAAGGTTAAATCAACGTTTAAAAGTTTTTCAAATTTTAGGCAGTAAAGTGCCTCTTTGCCTCGTTAAGAAATGCGAAAATATTATAACGGTAATATCAGCAGTAGTAAATTTAAGTTCGCCTATTTTGAGCGATGAGAGATTCCCGAAATAATCTTTTTTTAGCTTATTCTAAAGACCTTACATTTTAAACAAACTTAATTAAAAGTAGAGTACAAGTAAAATTTGATTTTTGACTTTCTTTATTTCACCCAACCTTCTCGAATACAAATATAATGCATCATGTGAAAAAGTATGCCTTTTTCATTGTGTTTAACATTTTATGAACAAATTTCAAGTCTAGCTCTACTGGAATGACAACGATGCTTTTATCAAAGGAAGCGTAAATGATCAAATCAGTTCTTTGGAGATTTAGAATGGCCATGCCCAATTGTACTTGGCCATAGTATTCGTGTTTTTCTCTTAAAGTTTTTTCGGGAAGTTTCACGTACTTTAGATCACAAAGAATTTCTTCTGCCACAATATGGACTTTTAATTTCAATTAATTTATCACGGATTCCATCTTTAAAGACCACTCCATCAGGGCTGTAACCTAACCATGGATTTTCAGCAGGGACTATTAAACCGAATTGGATCACGGATCACCTTCTCTTCCTTTTGTTTAATATAAATTCTCGAGCATGCGGTTCACTATCAATCCCATGCTCCATTGCTGGTGTGGCTTTAAAACTCTTAGGTTAAAAATATTTTTGTCATTTTTTTCCCAGTCAGGGCTTTTGCTTTTACTATATGTGTAAATCGCATAACATCTTGAGCCTTTTAAACAGAATTTTCGCTAATCGAACCACTGTACGCGATTGCATTTATTCTGATCAGAAATTGAGCGAGTATCTGCAACTAACCTATTTAAAAATGATTGACAACACGTTTTGATTTGTTCTTGTAATTCTAAATTTTGAAGGTTCTTCATGCTTTGGGAAGGAAGATTTTGGAGGAGAGTTTCTATTTTCGTCTTTTTTGGTTACCGATCCACTATCCAGTGACATCTTCAAATAACCTAAATTGCAATATAAGAATTTAGAAAGATCTCTTCGGATAAGATTTAGGTTGCTTGGAGATATCTTCGGGTAGTGTATCGTAAACAGTGGTAATGAGGCGCTTGATTATGGGTTTTTGTAATTTTGAAAGTGGCGCATATGAGCGCATTTAAAATCCTATCCAAAGAGACTATTATATATTTTTATATTGCAATTTAGGTTATTTGGAGATATCATCGGGTAATGCATCGTAACAAGTGTTTATAAGGGGGTTAATTGTGGGTTTTTGTTCATTTTTAAGTGGCACATATGAGTGCATTTAAAACCCCATAGGAAACTTCATTCATCAATGCGGATTGAAAACTCTTTATTTTATTTTTGTGCAAGTCAATGCATTCATCTTTTGGTCTTATAATCAGACGTTGCTTTTGCTTCACGTTATGTATCTGCCAAAGGTCTGGCTGCATTTTAAAAACCACAATTGATATATTATATTTAACTTGCTTCATACAAAATGCAAATAATTGGTCGAGAGTTGAAGTACTTTCTTGAGAACTACTTTATTTTGTATACAACTAAATTATGCCTGTGCAAATTCCTTTTAAGGAATTATTTATTTAAATGAAAATGTCATAATTTCATTTGTGATTTACAAATTTATTTATTTTATTACGAAATTCATATATGATGCCACACCCTGATAAGCCACTAGTACTTTCACAGTATAATCCGGGTTCTTGGATTGGGGAAACCCCTTCTGTTACCAATGAAATGCGACTGGTTGCAACCTCCGAGTCACCTTTCATGTTTTGCAAATTTATCTCGATTATGCGGATTTCCGTCCCAGCATTGAAAGCCTAATTTAGGACATCTCCGGACTCTTATGGTCTTCATACGGATCCCACCTGGATTATTATCATTTCGCAAACGCTTCTACATACTATGCGATACGACCTGATATCCTAATGTATCCGTTAAGACACCTGCTTTGTGAATCCGGTCTGTTCTAAAGGGGCAGGCAAGAGTTTGAAAATATTTCTTTAACTCCGGTGTTACTAACCCTTAGAAAATAAACATTCAATTAATTTCTCTATATCTCCCTTGCCTTTCTTTCAAAAGCCCTCGCGTATCCGGTAAAGATAGGCTTCTGCTCGCCACTGACTGCTTTAAGTGCTATGTCTTTACGAGCATTTCCCCTCCGCCCATTCTTGGATCCCATTTACATATTTTTTTATTCTTCTTCTTATCCCCACGGAGCCTAAAAGAACTATATTCAAAACGTTTATTTACCGCTTACCATACATTTCCCCACACAATCCTTGTCCACTCTTCTTTAACTGCTTTACCTGCTATATCGCCTTCCTAGTACGCCTTCTTACCCGGAACTTGTGTTAAAATTTCTTTATTGTTTTAGGAATTGAGACGTTCTGTAAGAAGAAAGGAGTCCCTCCTCTTAAACCCAATAAATCCGCGTGTCGCGAATCAGGTATATACCGAAAGGCCTAAACGTATTGTTCAACAATACTGGAGAGGTATGCACCAACTTAGAACAGACGAGGAAAGAAAGAAATTCACTAGAGCAAATAAAGGTATGTCGACAGAGTGCATAGCAGCACTTGCTAAAATGTTTGCTCATGAAGATAAACATGCGGACCACAAAAGGTAAATGAGGATGTATTATATTCCATATAAGTCATACGCATTTTGCTAGGCAGGATTAAAAGGGGGCAAAATAAGGCATATGATAATTTTAACAATTTATCATATATTATAAATATATACCTTTTTCAGGAACATCACGATCTATTGATGGAACTGTTGCTTCCCGTCAATAGTGACGAGGAAAGCTGTAATCATCTAAAAGATGCCAAGGTTGTCGTGAAACGCGAACTGGAGAAAATCGATATGCGTCCACTCGGAAGACGTAGATGAACCTGACGACGAGGGTCGTAAGGAGGAAGTCGGAACTCCACGCCTGAAGAAGGAGGAGCCAACATTAGAGCTGGAAGTAAAGAGTAGCAGAAGATTCCGCTGCCAATCTCCGGACAGGCACAGGTACGATAAATATGTCCCAAATTATGAGAATATTGACCAATTGTGAAGCCAATTCTAAAAGGCATGTAAAGACAACATGGCGACCATGTCACAGTGCATCACAGTGCTTCGGCACCGAATAGTGCGCTAAGCTATGCAAGTAGCGTTGGTGAACAGAGTGTCAAACCAGTATTTCGTCCATTTTGCCACAAAGCGCTTCTTTTCTGGGTTCCCGATATCTTATGCAGTAACTCGCAATTAAATACACATGGAATATTTGATTAATAAAATTAAAATTTGTATTTCGTAAGCAGGTTTCGTTTCGCGGCTGGGATTTTTCATCGATACGGAGGATGAGATGAAAGCCGAGAGGGTGCGAAACCTTACGAAGCGCAGCCAGGAGGCCAAAGTCAAGGGTGACCTTCACTTCATCGAACGAGGACGATCCTCACGTGGATGGGGATTTGCCAGCGTGACATGGAAAAGTTCTGGGGCATTCATTTTGCTCCGCGAAGTGAGCAACTGAGGGTATGTCAAACATGAAAGAAAATGGTACAAAATTTAATTGTTATTGAAAGACGTAAGGATGGTGAGAGAAGAGTTACGTAAGATATCGAAGACCCCTCGACGTTCCCCCTATCATAAACTCATTTTAGTTTGTTTTTTCAGCGTGAGATGCAACATTAGTTACTTCCACGTAGTGCATCTCGGAAACAATTTCATTGCAATTACCTACTGTTATCTTTATGCAGCTTTCAGTAACAAATTCAATGAAATTGGCTAAAAACTAATAAACTGTGAATATTGGTAATAACAAATTGGTTAAATAATTAATATTTATTTAATATTTTTTACAGGATATCAGCTAGAAGTCACTGGAAATACATTTTCAGTTAAAATAATTTTTTTCAAAAATATAAAAGTCTTGTTTTTTTGATTTTGCTGAAAATGAAAACTTTCATTTTGAAATACAAAAAGTGTTTATTTATTCATTTGTAATTTATTGATAGACAACCGGCTTAAAATAACGGATAGGATCCGATAGAGTCAGATACAAAACCAGATTCCGTACATGAAAATCTCTCAGTACAAAGAATCACAGATACAGCAAAAGCAATAATGTTGAATCGATAAAATACGCTACGAATACAGAAGATACAATATTTTCTTGATCAGGAAAATATGTCTTCTGAAAAAACGTAATATATTAAAGAAACTGGATGTTCTTCATTTAAGTACTATATCTGAAAGAAAAATGTTCTCGGATCATAAAAATATTATATCCACACGTATTAGTAAAGATATTTTCTTGATTCAATCGTAATTTCCTTTTCTATGTACAAATTTTTGTAAGCCGTGCATATTAAATACTAAATACTTTCTCAAACTTTACTGGATATGCATATTAAAATAATCAAGTAAAAATATCTTGGTACAAGAAATTGTATTAATTAAAAATTAAATTAAATAATTAAAATTAAACTATGATGTAAACAAAACTTTTGAATATGTAATAAATACTAAAAACTTTCTTAAACGTAGTTTCGAATAAATATTAGAGGAGTAAATATACAAGGAATGACACAGTCGGAAAAAAAATATTTTTCAGTCCAGAAAATATCCTTCCCAACATGAAAAATACAATATTTTCTTGATCTTGTTTCAAAAAATGTACTAGAATGAAAAAACATGATTTTCTTTATCAAAGTAAATTTTCCTCAAGTAATACGAATTTTCACAGATGGTTAAAATATTGTATCGTCCGTATTCGCATAGATATTTTCTTAATTTAATATTATTTTATGTTGTGACCAAATCTTTTCAAGATATATTAAATAATAAATACTTTCTTAAACTTAATTTCGCATAAATATTAGAGGGGTAAATGTACAAGGAATCTCATGGTCGGAAAAATAAATAATACTGAATCCAGAAAATAATCTTTCCAATAGGAAAGAAGAAAACTACTTTTTGACCTTGCGTCAAAAAATAGACGAGATTAAACAAACATGATTTTCTTCATCAAAGTACATTTTCCTCATATAATAAAAATTCTAGATAATTAAAATATTGTATCGCCAATATTCCTAGAGATCTTTTCTTGATTTAGTATTATTTTATTTTGTGACCAAATCTTTTCAAGATATATTAAATAATAAATACTTTCTTAAACTTAATTTCGCATAAATATTAGAGGTGTAAATGTACAAGGAATCATATAGGCGGAAAAAGAAATAATATTGAATCAATAGAAGATAACCATTCCAATAGGAAATAAAACAATTTTTTTCTCTTGTACAAAAAATGTACCAGAATGAAGAAACATGATTTTCTTCATTAAACTACATTTTCCTCAGATAATAAGAATTCATATAGAGCATTAAAATATTATATCATCCGTATTCGCATAGATATTTTCTTGATTTAATATTGTTTTATTTTGGGACCAAACCTTTGCAAGATTTATTCAAAATAATTAATCCCTTCTAAAAATTGCGCAATGATTTACCAAATAGTCTTTCAGTATAAAAAATCACATAAAAATGATTCTTTTTAAAAGTTTTGTTTACAATCTGGCAAAATATTCATATAATTAAATGTGGCTAATTTTTGAAGACAACTGAAGGTGAACTTTAGAAAATAATTCAGTTTAAAATTTTTTATTCAAAATGTTTAGTTGCATTTTATGTTTTTTGCTTTGTATTGTGTTAAAAGTTGCAACTGGGGTTTAATTCTAATGTTGTTGGGTTTATTCTATCCCTGAAAAGATTCTCCATAAATCTCTTTCGCACGTTTTAATTATAGAAATGTTACTTAAGACAAATATTGTCTAATAAAGAACAATTACATTATCCATAAAATAAAAAAAAAGTACCAATGACAATTATAGAGAATCCTTCTACTTTCACCTATAAGGATAGCAAACACATAATACCCTAAATAAGTATCGGTTCGGGCATCGATACCGGCATCAGTTCGGGCATCGGATCCGGGGTCGGTTCGAGCATCGGTCCGGACATTGGTGCCGGGTCAGGAATCGGTACCGGCATCGGTTCGGGGTTGGAAGAGGTCCGGCTCGAGTGGCATCAACTCTTCCGGCGCTGGTTCCTGTGGAATTAGTATCTGACGTTGTTCAAGAGGTGCTAGCTCCTGTTGCAAAATTATTTCCACCAAAGCTTCCAGGAGAGGTTGCAGCAGTCTCGGAAGAGGCTCCAACACGGGCTCCGGCAGATGTCCTGCAGCAATACTATATCAAATTTAAAGGAACAAAAAATCCAAACCGTCAGAATTACTAAAAATACTAAAAATAAAACTACACACTATATAACAACTCAAATTCAGCAAAAACAAACAACACCAGCAGTTTGGGCTTATTTTGGGTTCTCGAATGCACGATACCAAAATTCAGAAAGACGGGACAGTATAGACGGGTTGATTTTAGACGTTAAGGGTCATGGCCCAAAAGTTGGAGTGGGTATTTGCGAGGAGGCCAAGAGTCAGAGACTCCATTGACACTGGTAAATTCTCAAAAAATTTATTTTTTGTGAAAGTCATGTATACGTGGTAGAGAAGGGTTGATTTAAGACATTAATGTTTGGAGGCCAAAAATTTGGAGTAGGCATTTTCAAAGAGCCCAAAAATCAGGGGCTCCATTGAACTTGGAAAATTCTCAAAAAGATTATTTTTTGACAGTCACATATACGTGTTAGAGAGGTGTTGATTTTAGAAGTAAAGGGGTTGGAGCCCAAATCGGAGTGGGTATTTTCAAAGAGCGCAAAAATGCCCACTTCAATTTTTGGGAGGGCCGCCATTTTGCAGGGCCGCCATTTTGTAAAAAAATCACCTTTATTTTACACTTTAACAGTGTAACAAACAGACGTTAAAATTAATAAATTATCTAGTTATTTTATCAACTTAAAAAGAATCATTAAAATTGATTGATTATCCCCTTTCTAAAGGTATCTCCCCCCTTATATTGTGAGCTGTTACCGCTGCTGGTGGCCCTCCAGCACGTCAAACAACAAGTCCCCTGGCCCCTGCCTCCTCTTACATAGCCTGAAAAATATGAAAATAAATCAAATTTAGTACCCTTTGTCAGAGTGTGTCGGTAATTAAAAAAAAGTGAAATGTTAGGTACTCTTACCTTCAAGAACCCCTTCAGGCATTATGCCCATTCTCAACCTTCTTCTAGCCCGATGT
Organism: Acraspis erinacei; assembly: GCA_035041075.1. Lineage (NCBI taxonomy): Eukaryota > Metazoa > Arthropoda > Insecta > Hymenoptera > Cynipidae > Acraspis > Acraspis erinacei. Next base: position 85,199,882 of record JAWWLR010000158.1, on the reverse strand, counting down.
ATACGGCGAACAAGGGCTGGTGGTCCACCACTTTCAATTAGCATCGGGTTGACATGAGGGAACGGTATAATTGAAATGGAGTACGTCTGTCTGTGTGTCATAATCTTCAACGATGGCAATGAACACAGTTTTAGAATATTTGGCAGGTTCATCCTAAAATCAGATGTTTGGTTTGCTCCAAAATGACCTTACTGACGCACTCTGCAAATAAAAGCATCATTTAAAAGAAAGTATTCACTATGGAATAATATTTCCAGAATTCAAAAGGAAATACGCTTAATATATTTACCAATAAACTTCCAAATATTCGGAGGTAACTTCCCAATTTTTGTCTCGAGCTAGATTCTAGTATTTTTATAAATATCGAGCGTCCTTTCTCCTTTCCCACGAACAGCCAATTTCTCAGCTGCTGGTAGCCACCTAGTTCGGAGAAAGAGCAGAATCTACAATATAAAAAAAGAATTCTTAATAAAAAATGTAATAGTAAATAGAAGGCTTGCAATTTATCTGAATAGAAATTTCAATTTCGATGAAAATTAGAAAAGTTATACATTTTTGAAAATTTTGAAAATGTTAAGAAAAACATCAAAAATATTTTTTTGATAGATTAGGAAATTTCATTTAAGTTCATCAGTAGATATCAAATATATTTGGAAGCTAACTTTTTGCAACACCCACCTCGAAAGTGAGGACTTCCATGCCTCTAAAAGATATGCAAAGGACTTCAATCCAACAGACTGTGCGGGAATAATAATGGCGCATGAGCACTTGGAAACATGTCTAATTTGCGAATCGATGCAATGGACGCGCAGACGCATTTCAGAGATGCTTAGCTTTGCACACAGGAAAAATAAAAATATTGTTTAAAAAATGTGTGTGTCTCGGGACGGACGGTAGAAAGGGAACTTTGAAAGAATATTTAAGTTGAATGAATTCACAGAATTCAAGAATTTGAAAGAATTAATGGAATTCCTGGAATTCAGGGAATTCACCAAGTTAAAGAAATGCATCTAATTCAATGAATACGTGGCATTCAAGGAATTCATTAAACTCACGGAATTGTCGGAATTCCGTGAATTAATTGAAAAGGAAATTAAAATCAAAAAGTGATAAATAATTTTCTCGGGTGGTTTTTGCCTTCAGCTTTTCGCACTCATCTTCGTTTTCAAACTCGCTTCGCTCGTGCGCTAAACCTCGCCTCGTGCTTCGAGCCTGCGGGTCATGCTTCAAGTTTCAGACACTTCAGCAATCACCTATTTTGCGCACTTGTGTCACAAATAGTTATAGTTAAATTTTTCGAATAGACAAAAATTCAAAAAGTTAGAGCTTTTTGAAAATTTGAAAAAAAATTATATTAGTTTTAGAAATGTTTGTCAATTTTTTTGATACACGTTCAATTTGAAAACTATTAATTAAGTTATAAAATACAGTTTCATACAATTATCGATTTTAGGGTAACTAAATGAAAAATGTCAGTAAAAAGAAATTTTTCCTATAATTGTTTGCTTCTTTCTGTGAACATTAAAGCTGCACATTCTGTGCGTTTCATTTTGAGTGATTATAAATTTGAAGAGCGAATCAAATTACAATAGCATTTTAATCGTTATAATAAAGCTTTTTATTTCTATTAGTTGCATGATATTATAAATTTTAATTATAAAATATATTACTTTTTTGCTTAAATTAGAATAAAATACTTCAAATTTCTGCCTCTAATAATACTAGGTTTAGGTATTTTCCACTAATATTTCACCAGAAATATTGCGAAGAATGTCTGAAAATAAAATAATTTTCCTGGGCTTATTTTAAAGGTACATTTTCATGAATAGATATAATCAACGTTCTGACAAAACTGCGTTCATTTTTCAAACGAATAAGTTCAATTTTATTTGAAATCGCTAATTAATCCATTTTCGTTTATATCATACGCACAATAAAAAGTTTCTCTTAGCATGTTTGAAATTTTAAGTAACCCAAGGATCCCTTTTCTAACATAATATACTGATCCTGATAAAAGAATGCTCGGGTTGTAACCTTTTGCAGTAAAAAAATATTAATTATTGTAACTAATGATCAGGAAACCTAGAAAACAAAAATCCACTCTGACCCGGAAATCTGGAAATTTTTCGGAATTCTGAAAACGAAAATTCGGTAGACACCATGGATTCCATCAACCCTAATCTTATCCCTTTATTTAGCCGGTTAAGCGTCGAGCGTCAGGTAGTAGTTATAAATATATAAATCCTATATTTCAATTATCTTGTCCTAATATTGAACTACCTGGCAACCGACCTGAAAGAGATTCGTTAGTGGGACATAAATTGCACCAACTTCTTAATTGTAAATACTAAACCAGAGTCTAGATAGCCTTAACTGTAGAAATCCTCGCTCATTGTATTCATTTCCACAGATGACATGAAAAATAGTTCATTGTTGGCTGGTATCTATTATTTCACTATCTCTTTTAGCATTTATCTTTTAAAATTTTAGAACTTTGGTTAAATTTGTTTATAAATCAACAGTTACAACAAATAGTATTGGTCGTAAACTACGCAGATGCGTATTTTATGTCTAATTATAGATTTAATATTTACTATAAAACAGTAGTTTGAAAGCATGCAATAAAAAAAATATCCTAAAATTTCAAAATTTTTGCTGCCATTTTGGATGAGTTAAGGCGGTCGCGGGTAGCATCCATTTTGCTCCTTTTCTATAGCTAGAAAAAATCTGAAGAATTCACAGAACTTCTAAAAATCATTCTCAACGTGCATGGCTTTTTCGAAAAAATGTTGACTAGCATAAAATAGTCACCTAGAGAGTTATTATTGTGAATTTTTTCAGATTTTTAAATTTGGAGAATTTTACTGTAAAAGATTAAAAGCAGTAATTTTTACAGTAGGGCGTTAAAAATTTATACTGTTATAATTTAACTTTCGATTTTCAGTGATTACGCCCCGCCCCTTTGGTTCGTTTGCCGGAAAAACAAATAGCGTAATTTTTTTACAATGTTAACTTATGCACTCGGCCTTTTGAAATTAACATGGGATTTTAAATATTAAGAGCTCCATAAAAAAATTGAAAAAAGTACTTGTTCTAAGCTTTTTGCGAATTAAAGTACAGTCACCTCTATAGTAGTAACTATGAAATAATTTGCACGTAATCTTTAATTTTGACACCTACAATCTCCTTTTATTGTGATCAGATATTATTTGCTGTTCAGACTGCAAACTGAAGTCTTAATACATTATTTATTATTTCTATATTGAATTTTATGTACCTGCATATTTTTAAGAGAAAGTAAAATACTGTGGATAATTTAATTATAAATGCGTATAGATGTTGAAATACTTATTTTGTACTTATAAAGTTTATCCAGTAATATGTATAAATAGTTACAGTGAACATTTATGGCCATATGTATGTTTATTTTATAGACAAAGAAACGCTTTTGAATTAAGCAAAATATGGAACATTTTAATTGAAAGTTGCAGAGTACTTAATAATAATTTAAAAAATTGAAAGTTTCGAATTTGTAATACAGTGAACGACTGAGATTTAAATTGTTCAACTGTGAATGTAGTTTAATTTTAAATTCCAAATAGGTTTAAAATTGTTTAGTTCTGAAAGCATCAATTTAAACGTTTTATTATGTAGGAATTTGTTTCCTAATCTGGCAGGACCCCTCTGACACAAACAATGTTATAACACCATGTGACTAACAGTATTATTAATAATTACCACCAATTCAAGTTGTAGTTATTAAACATCACCAAAATTGTTATTTTGAATTGTAATAATTAATTGTAAGAAGAATTAAAGTAATTTTAATACATAAATGGACATTGGAATTAATAGATATACGATATAGGTACGATAATTCTGTACTATTTTAACAAACAGCAGGAAGTTCGTTTCTTGGCCAATGAACTGTTTGAATTTAATATTTCAAATGGTGGAAAAAGTACAATGAGAATACAAATGCAATATAAATCGAATATTTTAACAATTAAGTACTTCATTAACCGAATTTTCGGTACTTGAAGTATATTTTGGAGCATCTTCAGTTTAAATCTATAATATCCAGCCATTCTTATTTATAATTTATATTGCTCTAGCAAGTGATTCTTTTCTGAGATAATTTAGTCATATATACACTTTAAACAATAAATTATATATCTTATTGTTATAGGAAAATGTAAAGGTTCAGCTTTTTTAAACTGTTTTATGTGTTTCTTTATCAGAAATGAATAAGAATTCTCTAAATTATTTTTTTAATACATATAATTTTATTTTTTATAGAAATTGATTCTAATTCTTCAAATGGACAACAATCGTCAGACGCAGTTGCAAGCGACGCAGATGGAAGCAGCGCAGATGCAGGAAACACTGATTTGGAAGAAAACATTGTTGATTACAGTTCTGGAGAATGTCATTTTTTTGAGGAGCGTGATGAGCAAGCTGAAGAAGATAATAAACTTCTGTATCCAGGAGCACCCTTGACAGTTGCT
>JAWWLR010000158.1:85146064-85161771 GCA_035041075.1 Acraspis erinacei | reverse complement strand
ATTTAATTATGAAATATAATTGATAAATATTAACATTTTGAATGGATATTAGAGCATCATGATATGGAAAATTTTAATTTCTGTCTCATAAAAATTTAGATGAAACGGGTTGTCTTTGACGTTATATCGTAGGAAGGAGAATAAACAGAGATAGCGTAATTGCGAGCAATTTTTTTATCTCATCAACACTGACGGTTTGGAGAAATCTCATCCCAAGAATTAAATAATTAATTTCAATAAAATATATAAAATGGAGTTTTTAATAAGACATATTAGCAAGATATGTAATTATATTTAGCTGGTAATTTAAGTAAGAATGTATACCGATCTTATTCTATTGCCAAGGTTCTATGCTAAGGGCCGAAAAATTTTTAGGTTGAACAAAAATGCCAAAAAACTCTGTCTGGATTACTTTTTTGACACAATTCTCAGATTAGGAAACTGTTTTTATTGAAATCCTAGCTGATAGATTTTAAAAATTTCCTATTAGATAGGCTTTTGGCAAGTAACCTATATTAAGTTTATTTTTACAGAGAATTCAGTGTAATTATTATTTTAACTAGAATTTCAATTTTTCAAAAAACCAAAATTTAAAAATACATTTGTATGTAAAATCGATTTTTTACTTGATTATGTTAATTAGAGCTTCTTCCAATAAAAAAACTGAATTATCTGTAAAAATTTATCACTTTAATTTAATTTTATTAGAAACAAAAATATATCGGTGGTCATGAACCTACGTTTCAACCTGGGTTTAGGTATAGGTCTAAACCTAGGGTGGACCTGGTTTTTTTTCCCGGCCACTTTAAACAAGTCCTAAAAAGATACTAGGTTTTTGCGGGAAGTATGATATGCGGATAAAGGAAATATTTTTCGCATTCAGGTTTTTTTATTCCAAATATTTCAAGGGTTACAAGTAAGAACGAAAAATGTAAAAGATAGTAAGGAATTTTCAAGTGTTAAAAAAATTGTAATTGTTTTCAAAATACTTTAGAAGAGTACATATATTTTTTGGAATTTAAAAATATTCCAAATATTTTCCAACTGATTTGAATAATATAATTAAATTTCAAAACATATAAAATATTATAGGATATTTTAAAGGATGCAATGAATTTTCATCTTTTTTATAAAGGTTCGAGTGATTTCAAAAGATTTACAAAAATGTAAAATACTTTAGAAAATTTTGAAAGATTCCAAAGGAATGTTTAATTAGAATTTTTTAATAAAATACAAAATTGCAAATTTACCTTTAAGCTTCTGTTGTTTAAAAATATTTCCAGGGATCGTACACGATTTCCGCGGATTTGTATTATTTTAAAGGTTGTCAAAGCTCTAAATATTCTAATGGATATTAAAAAATCAAATGCGTCTGAATATCCACAAACTTTTTTAACTGATTCCAAGTATACTGAATCTCATGTATTTTTTCACATTTTCGATTGTTTCAATAAACTTACATTTCTTTTATTTTACTTTCATTTTTATCAATTAAATATTATTTTCCCCATTTCTATTAAATTTCTCTAAATTCTGTCCAATTAGACTGATATCAAAAAGAAATTATGACTATTCTTTGAAGTCGTTCGAATTTAACTTGAATTTCTTTAAAGTTTTGTACATGTAGGAATTTAGAATTTTGCGTTGATTAGTTAAAGTTAATTTTAAAAAATCGTAGGTGATAGTTGGGAGTTAATCCCCAGAGGCATAAAGCTAGACACCCTTTTTATTCTTCCAAATATTATTGAAACGTTTCTACTAATACAAGAAAGGCATCTTAGGAGGATCATGTGGGCGAAACCATGTTTGAGGGCGGCAGAATTTTCTTTTTCCTAAACATGTGATTTTTGAATTTTACTCGTAAACCATGCATGATATCGCAAAATAACAAGAGACATTTTTCATAGAACATAGTATAGTACTTTCGTATCTCTCATTGTTTACAAGAATTATTTGCAAAATTGATTATGAGTAAAAAGACTTCTCTTGGTTAAAAACATTTTAAAAAAGTATCAAATTTAGAATATATCTTTACTATCGAAGTAGAAGCACAAAATAAAAATTAACAACAAATTTGATGATGGTCTTTTTTACAAAATCGATATTTTTCAGAAACCAACTCGCCAATAGATATAGAGCTTCGAAAAAAAATTATGGTTTTAAAAAAATAAAGCATGAACTTTAAATAGCCTAACTCTTTGAAAATTTGTTGTTTTATAATCGGAAAAATATGTATCGCCTCCTTTTCTATAAAATAACTAACATATTTCATCCTCAAGATATTATGCAAATGCTACCGAAAACCCCCTTGTAACTTGAAGCGGATTCGTTCCACATATTTTACAAAATTAAAACCTTGCCATGAGGGTCCTGTATGTACGCAGTTGCTAAAATTTTAATCGTCTGCAGTTGTTGATCTAGAGGTCAAATGGGCTAAGAGAGAGAGAGAGAGAGAGGCTACAAAGCCAATAGTGCGAATATTGAGGGGAATATTTCGCTTAATATCATAAAGTTTATTCAGCTGCCGAGCGCTTCTGATTGTTATCTGATTAGGTTTACTTGCTTATGTAGGGCTTTCGCTGATGAGGTGGAACCTTTATTTTTAAAATCTTCATGAAAAATGGGTTGTAAAAAGGGCTAAAACCTTGATATAACAGCCAGGGTCTATCAGCTGGAGAGAGAGGTGATGTGGACTCAGCCGATTTGCGTGGTTCCACATCATCTTGTTTCTTGATTTAAAGCCACGTCATACCCGAGACCAAGGGTATATCAAAGTCCAATTGTACTTAATATTATGACAAATGAGATAACAATATATATGAATACGTAAAAAATATTAACTACTCATCATTCCCGTTACATTTGGTTGACTATTCATCTTCTCGTATTATTGCATTTCTGCGTTTGATTTATTTGACGAAAATGTGGACAGAGGCTGCTATGCTCAGTTTCATCTTTGCACTTATAACTGATCTTGCTGTTGAGTGTAATTTAAATAATATAAAGTAGCAAATTATAAACCATTTAAATGAAAATCAATATTTTTTCTCCACGAAAAGTTCCTAGTAAAAAAACATCATAGGCGCGAATTGAGACGTATACGCCAGAAGCCTGCACGAATCTTTCTTTGTGACAAACATACATTGAAACAGAGTTTACATTCATATAAATTACGAAATAAGTAATTTCATCTTCAAGCCTGGTATTCACCCGAATGCAGAAACACATTTTTAGGGAAAATGATTCATTTGAATGCGATCGTATGAATTACTTTCAGTGACAGTCAATTCAATTTCAGGAAGGTTTTCAGGATTAGTTTACTCTAATTAAATCATAATTTATTATTGAATTATTATTATTTGAAATTCTTAGAAAACTCTATTCTAATTTTTTTAATGTGAGATTTTTTCGCTTACTTTGCTTTTTCTTCAAAAAATGGATTTTTTACATTTATTAGCTTACCCATAATTTATCCTAACTTGTGTCTCGGTGCGTGGCGCAGTGGGAGCAAATGCACTTTTGTCGTTCCAAAATGTCCAGAGCTCTCTATTTGTTTATTAATAAATTTTTCGTTTAAAATACGGAAAACTGAAAATTTGTACATAATAATTTTGTGTGATTTAATAATTATTATAAATAATTATGGTCACAAAATATTCAGATTTAATGTCTTATCAAGTTTTAATTTTCTTTGATCGATAGAATAGCTACGGATATTCCTCAAAAATGTATCTCAAACTTCTAGTGGGGGCACGATAGCCTACATGTGCCTGGTCACAGAAATAATGTTGGTAAAACCCAAGTCACTTTTAAGTTTCTCGCGGGGGCGGGAGGGAACCCCCGTGACTGGTCAATGAAATAATATTGGTCAATACCTAACGCGGCTTTATCACCTCCTGAGGGCATAGCACATCTGTGAAGGGTTAAAAAAATTATGTTGGTCTAACCGGTACTATTTTCCATCTTCTTGTGAAGGTGGCAAACCGCGCTTGTGACTGGATACAGAAATAATGCTTCTCACATCCATACTACATTGTCACATTTTAAGGGAGTGGTACGGCACCCCAAAGGCTGGTCACATAAATAAGGTTGGACAAACACCTGCCACATTCAAACTTCTCTCAGGGGAGGCAGGGCATTTCTCTTGATATTTCGCTCGTTTTCCTTCCTCCTTGGCCGTGATGTTACTATCGACTGGTGCCGAGAATTCAATGAAGTAAATTATCTTTGTCTTCACATTTCGAAAAACAGTATCAGGTTGTGTAGCATAGATATGTTGGGTGGGTAGAATGAGAAATTCCAGCATATCTTATACTTTTTATTCTCCGCAACGGACTCGAGTTGCCCCTGGGTATATAGAAATACGGGCAATAGATCAACACCATAGAAGTGCCGAAGACGATAGTGCAGATCTAGGCTGAGAACTTCGATGAATTGATATCATCTTCCGTGTGTTTTGGTCAAGTTGCTTCAACTCATCGAAGTTCCGTTTTACAGCAACAAAAGTGTAGGGCTGTATTGGGATATGAATTCTTAGATGCGCGACCGTCGCCATAATTTTAATATGGCCGATATTCTAGGTAGATTTTGAATAGATGCCTAAGTATTAGATTAATTACCAGAGGTACTAGTGATGCTATGCAATATGTGGGTTCGCTGGAATCAAATGGGATATCAAGCTCCTCTGCCGTCTATCTTATATGAAGCTATAACCGTCTTCGATGAAGAAACTCCAAGCTTAGGGAACTTCTGCAAACTTTATCTAGAAGGAGATATAAACGAGGTGCGGAAGATGAAGGATGATTATTTCGATCGATTGTTACCATCTTGTGTAAATTTCGGTGAGTTGCATCAAATAATCGACGTTGCATTTTACTGTAAGAAACGTGTATAGCAGTATAGGAAAGACCAGAAAATTGATAGATTGGATCTTATTCTTCGCAGATAATGTGGAAGCCAAAATTGTTCTGAAAATTTGTGATACCTTTTTTCAAGGGCCGTTTTTAATACACGCACATTTTGGTGTTTCCCTTGTATTATTTTAAGATATGCATATGTTTCTCTATTAAAAAGACGTTGAATAGTATTTCCACCTATGAGCTGACCATCTTGCTTGTCATACGGTGATGTAGTTTCTAGTCTTCCATTCTGTAGGTGGACGCAGGCACACTTCTTCAGTCTAAATCTTATTTGAATTGCTGGAGAATACCGATTAAGTGCCGTAACAAGGACATTAAGGTCTTCTTTTAAAGAGGAAAATAGTTTAATGTGATCCATTTATTAGAGGTGGTTGAGGTTAAATTATCTTCTGTTCTACGGGCCACATATCTATCCAGAGCTTTTTCCTCGGAGCACAATAGGTAGAGCCAACAGGTACATGCAGAAAAGTTTTGGACTTAGAAATCCTTCTTAGAAAACCCTCTCTTATATGTGACTCTTATGAGTGACTTGAATCACTTCTCGAATAGGCAGATTTTCAATGACAGATAACGTTTTGTTAAATTAACGGGAATTATGAGTAGAAAGGGTGGAATTTTCCTGAATCCACTTCACTCGCCTTTCAATTCACTGTTAAAGGAGCTCTTAATTTTTTCGTCCTGTGCTGCTTGATGGTTAGCAGCTTACATTTATTCAGTTTTTGATTTGTTTTCCGTAAGTTTTGAATCAAGTAGCCTAACTTTTGGAGTGAACTTTTTATTTGATTTTACGTAACTAATCACGCACTGAACATTTGACGCATGTCATCTCGCCGTTGAAATTTTAAAGTAAAGCTGGAAGACATGCTCGCGAGAAGCGTGATCGCCTTCTCGTAAGTTACAAAGTTCTGGTTGCAGATATCAACATCGTCTGAGAGAAAACCAGCGAGAACCAGCGAGAGTTCATCTAATTTTTCCATCCTGAGAAAGACTTTTCTGTGCATTTTTGATCGCCTAATACCGCCGCAAAAAAAAGCAAGACCCCTTACTTCAGAAAGCAGTAACTCCGCAGGAAAAAATGGGAGAAGTTTCTAATAACAATCACACGAATTCGCTAAGTTTTCTGAATAAAATGTTGTTTTTCTAATTTGCGTAAAAAATTTTTTTGTATAGCTATTTAACAAAATACAAGTAAAAATGCCGTCGCGAGGCCCATTGCACAGATACCTTAACTTTCACATGACACCAGAGCTCAGAATATGTTGGAAAAATTTTGAAAAAATTCTGGAGTATCCTACAACATGTTTAGAATGCAGTAGAGAACTTAAAATTTAAAAATATTTAAACATGTCAGTTTTACCAGCATTTTTTCTGAAAGTTTTTATTTAGAAATTGAATGGAGCTATCGCGCTGTTTAATGAATCAAAATGTGCGGTGATGTAAATTGGTTTTTTTCTGTCTGGAATTCCGTTTAAAAATTCGTTGTTGAAAAATCTAAAAAGTTGTTGAAATTTTTGTTTCAAAACATATTTGTCAAAACGACACAACTTTACGAATATTTTTAAAAAAGACACATTAAAGGTATTAAAATCACAAAAGTTATAAGAGTTCAAAGAAAAAAGAATTCCAATTTTGAATATCCTGGAAATTTGTGGAATTTTTCAAAAATCATGTTAGGATTTTTCTTTTAACACCTACAATAATAAATACTAAAATTTTCATAAAAACTACTACGAATAGCTTAACTTTTTCACATGATTTGACATGGAATGTTACCTATATAATACATAAATAATAATAAAGATAATAATAATAGCACAAAAGTATATAGTTTACAATTTTTATAATATGAATAAATAAACTTAATACATTTTTTATAAATTTTTGTAATTTTTATAATTTTATATAAACATGTTCTGGTCTATAGTCCATGTCACGCATCGTATGGTGTTCGGTCAAAAACTATCACAGATTTCGTAGGATGGTGTAAGGAAACCACCGCGATATCCTCCGATTTCCTGAACTCTGCTTCTGTAAATATCAAAGTTTGAAAAATCTTTTTCTAAAAGAATTTTCGACCCACCCAAATTGTCGATTGTGATTTCTTCCACGCCAGGTTTCATCTGTGTAGTATATTACTCAGTGACTTTCCCTGTAATATTTAATTTTTCGAAGAAACTCTGCTTGTTGTGCAGCGATCCTCTAATTTTCCATGCACACGTACTTCTTTTTAAGTTTAGTTTAAGAAAAATTCAAATTGGTCGTCGAGGTTCTTAATGTAGTGGGACTAAATTCAGTTAAGTCAGACATTTCTTCTTTAAATTGAGCATAAAGGTCATCAATCTTCGGAAATTGCTTTTGCGCGTAAAAATCGTGAATTTTTCTTCTGATTACATCTTGCAAAAATTCGTCGCACTGAATGCGAGGTCTTCTAGTTTTCTGATGTGGTTCCGAAAAATCCTCTTATTTCCGCTCTTTTGTCATTTTCTTAATTGAACTCTGAGAAAATGTTAAACATTGTGAAATCCCGTAAATGACTTTATTGACATCATAGGATTGACCTGCATTTTTTTCTGTTTCAAAATATATTCTGGCATTAATAATTATCATTTTCTAGTTGATGTCGTTTGCTGTGCATCTTTCGCATTTGTCTTCATATTGTGTTTCACTGGATTTTCTTTTTGCTGTCTTCTTTTGTTGTTTCTAAATCAGGGGTTGGCGATAAATTTCCATCGTTGCTGATCTCCATTGACTCTGTAGAAATGGGACTACAAATACCATATTCAAATAGGCCATCGATGCCACATGGGACCGTATTTAAATCACGTAAAGCATTTTCAGCTATTTGGAGACCCCTCCACTCCTCTTTAAGAATGGAACTCTAACAAATTTATACAGTGTATAGTACCCCCCCCCCTTTGAGCTGTTACGTAATTTAAGTAAAGTTCCTAACCATGAACCATTCCAGTGGATAGTAAATGAACGTTCCGACAGTTCTCTCCAGCAATAAATAATAAAAGTAAAATTTTGCATATTATCCATCAGGAGAACCAGAACTAGGTTGATATTTTAAAGCACTGAGGCTGGTCGACATAAGGCAAAAGAATCGTACATACATAATTGGCTCATAAGTCACCGTATCTTTGAGGATTGAAACAATTTAAATTGCAATTTACATCTATACCATAATCAGGTGAATTTGTTGTACTTGCTTAACGGTCTCTTTCCGAAGAGCATAATGACTTCGCGTATTCAAAAAATGTCCAAAGGGATTTGAATAAACAGTCGCCACCACCAGTAGCATATTTACCTTCAAACTCTTTCCCTCCCACAACTATCGTTCGCGAAATTCTGAAAAATTGTGAAGACCGGAATTCCTACATTGAAAAATCAAATCACTGGAAGGTTAAGACAAAGACTTAGTAGCGGGATGGAAGATAGAGTCCTAGAAAACCTCCTCCAGATGCAAAATAATAATTAAAATAGATACTTTGTCAAAATTCAGCCATTTGTAAGGCAGAATATGTAGGATCAGCACATTTCAGGGCGTTTTGAATAACCGAACATTTACGATAGGACAATTGTAATAAGTATACCTACAGTATAAGTATACCTACAGATGTACCTCAACAGTAATGAGCTATAAATCTAATAAAGGCGTTCACAGATCTATGGAACTCGAATGCAAAAGTATCTACATGTGTCTACAGGCCTATCTTCTCGGCGTTTGTTAAACTTTAGTAATTTTTGTAATACTTAATATTTAATTAAGTAATATGTGACTATATTATTATAAATATAGCTGAACAGAAACCTAACTAATATTTTTTTTCAGAAAACCATTGACTTTGACAGCCAAGAAAATGAATATTTTAACCAAGATTTTCATTTTCAGCCAAGGAAGACCATTTTTTCTACTAAATAATTGAATTATAAAAAAGACGAGAAATTAAATAGTTGATATTTCAACAAAAAATATTCTTAATTGGAGTAAAAAACAGTTAAATTCGACGAAAAACAAACAGTTATTAAACAAACATTTAAATCATTAAACAAAAAAGATCAATTAAAAAAATAGTTTAATTTGTAACCAAGAAATCGAACTTTTAAGATAAAAGGCGTATTTTTTTGAAGACAGTTGAATTTTTAATAAAGTAGTTCATTTTTGACAAAGGCAGATGAATTTTCAATCAAGAAAAATGAACTTTCTAATCCAAAAGAACGAATTTGTTTTATAAGAAAGACGAATTTTCAACAAAACAGTCAAAGTTTTGACCTAAAATATGACTTTTAACAAAGTAGTTGAATTTATACAAAATATGTAAATTTCAATTCTCAAGGCAAATGAATAAACTTCAACGAAAAGTAGCTAACCTTACACACAAATAGTTAAATTCTTAAGCCAAAAAGAAGCATTCAGACGATATTTCGGACGTATTTTCAGACGTATTTCAGACGTATTTTCTATCCAAAATAGTTCATTTTCGACGAACACAGAAATGAATAAAGCGGTTAACTTTTCAAAAATATAATTAATTCTTTAATTAAATAGTATAAATTTCAAAAGAAGAGAACAAATTGAACCAACAGTATATTATAATAGTAGAGTTATCAAAAAATAAAAAAAATAAAATTATAATAATTCTATTTTCGTACTGCATTATGTATTATTGCTGTTCGCATTTAAGCGAAACAACAAGGAAAAGAGTACAAATTTCTTGAAAATAGCGAGACAAAGAGTTAATATTTAGAAAATCGTAAAACAAGTGAATAGGGATAACAGTATGAAGACCTCTATTTTTAGTTTCCAAGAAGATCAACACTTTCTTTTCATCAGATTACGAATTTAAAAGTTAAAAAAATATTTCTTCAAAAATGCATCTTATTTTGAAAATTAAAAGAAAAAATAGCCCCTTATAGGATTAAAGTCACCAAACTTATGAGAGTTAAATTAACATTCATAAATTTTCAATTTTCACTATATTCTAAAATTTTTGAATGCTTCAACAATGATTGTAGAGTTTTTCTTTCAACACATAAGAGAACAAATACTTCAATTTTCATCAAAATTTTCAGTAATAGCTTACATTCTTTAGATGACTAGAGATGGAATTACTCATACCTCAAAGTTTTCAGACGGCCTTGCTGAGCGAGGGACGGCCGTATGAAAATATGGAGAAACCGTCTGCCGGCCGCTGGGAAATATGACGGACCTTTTTCCAACACTTTTTTCTACTCCTTTGGCATGGGCTTTGCCTCATTAAACTCAAGATTATTCTGAGCGACTTTCATCGCGGAAAGATAACGTTTATTAATTTTTCAGGATAAAATAGAAATCAGTGCACATAACCACAAAGTTTAATCCACTAACCTGCGCGATAGCTCCATTCAATTCCTAAATAAAAAAATTGAACAAAAATGCTTGCAAAACTGACACTTTTAAATATTTTTCAATTTTAAGGTCACTACTGCATTCTAAACATGTTTCGGACATTCCAGAATTAACAAAAAAATGTACGACATATTGTTACCTCTGGGGTCATGTGAAAGGTAGGATATCTGAGAAATGATCCTTGCGACAGCATTTTTACTTGTATTTTGTTAAATAGTTCTGAAATAAGAGTTTTCGCTGCTGTATTATTTCCCATGTTGGCATTATTGACTATTTGCGAAGATAGCCTTACTGGAATGGGTGGTATCTTCGCTGGAAGATCTAGCTCTTGTTCTTTCTGATCACAAGGTTCATAAAACACCTTTACGTAACAAGGATAACTGATCTCTTAAATACTGATATGCTATATGACCATATTCCGGGTGCATGTTGATCCAACTTTCATGTTATCTCTGTATGTGTCCATTTCGGGTCGGTAACCTTCCTTGCCAACCGCTAAGGATTTCATTCTTGAGTTATTCGCTAGGCCTTTTCCCTCTTATTGTTATTACTATTTTTTCAGTAATATTAATAATAATTATTAATGTTTACTTCACTTTTTTTCGAAAAACAAAAATGGAGCATGGATTTTTAAGAAATTTGTTCAAATTGTAAAAGAGTAATTTAATTTTCAACCAAAACTGTTAAATCCTCAACTAGAAAGGATCATTTTTTAAATAAAAATATCTGTTTGAACCCCAAAAAGTTGCACATTGACACTTTCATTAAAAAAATCGGTTCCAAGTATACCGAGGAGTATATTTGCAACGAAAAAGGATCAATCCTCAACCATAGAGTTGCATTTTGAGGCCAAAAGTTTATATTTCTACCAAAACTTTCAACAAAAGTAATTAATTTTTAACTAAACCAGGAAATAAATTTTTGAGCGATAGCAAATGTCGAACGTATCAGGAAGAGTCTCAGATACTTGGATATGTTCTGAGTGGCTGCTCAAAGTATTCGCGCTACGTGGTTGATATAATGACCGTATTACCATACACCCAGGGGCCAGGAGTGAATTATGGCCACTAGCCAAAGGCAATATTACGGCAAAGGAGGAAAAGAAACAGGCTAAATAACAAACATTTCTTTTCGAGCTTTGTAGACAGTACCAATGCTACAAATTCCACTTTGTAATTCTCACAATCAGTTGCCAAGGAAATATAAAGGCTTAATTTCTCGGGCAAGTGAACAGTATACCAACTTGTCTGCGCCAAGCTTAGATCATCGCGAACCGGATGCAAAAGGCTGTTCTGTTGGGACCACTCCATCTGGTCCGACAAATAATGTTCCTCATAACATTAAAGAAAGATTTGCAGCTCTAAAAAAGTATCCAGCGGTGAAAGCTCTGGACCAATGAACAAAGAACAGTATTGTACGCTGTCATTTCGCATAAAATTCGCTCTCTTCCTTAACTTCTAGGATAAAAGGACGATTCCACACAAAACCAAACACAAAAGAGATCGAATTTTTAATTTAAAAAGAAAAACAAATAATTTTTCAAAGAAATCGCTTTAGTTGAGAAAGTAAAATTGTCTCTAGATTATATGGTTTGAATATTACATGAAACATTGCATCTTCTTATAGACAATCATCCATTTTTATTTGTTCTTACAGATTTAAGTACGAGCGGTGGATCAAGTCAGCAACCGCCATCCCCCCGTCGCTTAGGCGTTTTAGATAGAAAGTTGCTTGGTAAGTGTCTTTTTTATCCGCAAATCGTTACATTTTCTAATAAAAATGTTTATTGATATTAAAATTTGTATTGAAAAAAGTAAAACTGACCAATTGTTATATTTTATAGTTCTGCATGAAATCAAGATTTGGAATTAATGCTATTCTAATTTATAAATCAATGTTTCATTTACTGAAATAACTTACGATGTGAAGGCGGACGATTAATCGATTTTGACATAAACACTGACAACAGGCAGATGTCAATAAAGTAATTAAAAATAAATAACCAAAATTTAATCGAAAGTATATTATACCGTATAAGATTTTTAAATTATCGTTCGATAAAGTGACGAAAAATATAAATTAACATAAAAAACTAGAATCGCGAAGACGATCAAGTTAATAGATACAGACGGTTGATGCAGAGGCCACGCTGAAAATAGTTATAAGCGTGAAAATCCGAAAATTGTTCTGAATAAAATTGCACACACACATTCATACACACACGCAAACATTTTTTCAAAGATTTCTAAATCTACCTTTTTGGTCGTGGAGCGAAACTCACACCGTCAAATGTGGCGTTTTATACAATTTGAAAAATATCTGCGAAGAGATGTTGCTCTTACATCTCTTCTTGCGCGCTTTCTCCTTCCGCTACTCTATACTACAATGAGCACTTAAACTGAAAATATGTAACTCAAATCAAGTTATTGTCTATACTCCATTTAACTTTCTTTTTCAGTCTAATCTATCAAGAAAAACCTCTATTCTTCCTTACTCTTACTTGAATATAGTTTATACTATTACCAACAACAAAATCATGTAGGCTGCTCATGACACTAATTAATAAATGAAAAATCAAGCTCTGACATACATACTTTCCTTATTTAACCATTAATTTTCCTTAACGAACATCAACCCATTCTGCCTATTTCTGATCTGTCACTCACCCTATCGTCTCTAACCTCCTAATCTGTCAACCAGTCAAGTATAAACATTTCATACTACTCGATTTCCACCTTAAACCCCTTATCATCCTCACAAGACACTTTTCTCTACTTTTTACTTTTACACCTTTCAAGGCTTTGGTTCTTCCATCGCTTAATTTCCTACTTGTGGCTCTCTTCTTTCTCCTATAGCTTTCATTCTTTTCTTCTCTCTTCTGAGTCAATTTTCTATCAATTCTTCTCTCTCAGTCGGATCTTGATCCATCCAAATCCCTGAGTTCTTGATCTTGCCTCTTGTTTCCAATATATTTGACTTGTCCTCCACGGTTTCTAATTTCAGGGTCAGACCTCCATTAATTTTCCACAATTTCTCTACTTTTACCATCAGCCGTGTATGTGAGCTAAGCTTCCCACTAAACTGACCACCTGACAGCCTTATACACTAACCACTAGTACTCTTAAGTACCTCCACCACATTTATTTGGTCTCCTTCTCAAATGTTCCCTCTTCTTTCGTCAGAGTTTTTGACGGATTCTTCAACGTGCTATTATTCTTCTCGGCCATTTGAAAACGCATATTTTTCATATTTATTTATTTTTTCGTCTCTAAAATTTCTTACTTCTTCTACGAGTCCGCGTCCTTCACCTTCTCTATCCATCTTTTAACCTTGAGTTTGATTTCCTAGATGCTCTGCTGCATTTTTTACATTTCTCCTAATAACTTATCTTTTTCTTTCTTGCTCTCCAGGTTCTTTCGTTCTCCGACCTTCTTCTACGCCACTCCAATCATCTCCAACCAAGCCTCCATTTTTTCTTCGCTTTTCTTCTTTCTTACTCATTAGGCTGTTGCTAAGGCGCTGTTCTAACTTTAAACTCTTTTTCACACTTCCCGTCAGCTGAGACTACTGCCTTCAATCACTTCTTCTACCCCCCTTGTATTATCCTCTAACCGAAAACTTACATTCGTTGATTTAGACTGTTGCGTTAAATACCTTCTCCACTGTATCCCCCTACAATTCTACATCTCTCGACATACCTCTTTCTCTCACTAACTTCTTTCCCACGCTAAAATGCCGCACCGAGCTAACATGCGTCTACTTTCGTCCATTCCTGAACGGGAAGTCTTGAAAAACTAGATATTTAGAATAACCAGAAGTTTGTTCTTACTACTAACAGAGTTCTAAATCATCAAAAATGATTCAAAGATCAATTTACTTGATTATAAAATCATACTTTTATAAGAACATGAATCTTCTGGTTAAAAATTCACCTCTTTAGTTTGAAAATTATTTGTATCGTTGAAAATCTAAATCTTTAAAAAAAATTATCACACACACACATTGGTTTGAGGGTGGTGGGGAGCAACCTGATTGAGTTACTATGTGTTTTTGTTTGGGAACGCCTGAGTGACCACCGCACATGCTGCACAGCTCCTTTTACTCCTACTTCCGGCGCGGCGCCAATTCCCAGAAGAACTATATGGGGAGCCCTATATCAGAGTTATAGTAAGCATCTAATTATACAAGAGTATATTCCTTTCCAAAATGCAATTAGCACAAGTTTTAGGAAGAAATGGATTCGTTTAGTTCACAGCTTTCTTAAGAACAAAATCAGGGTTAAAGCAAAAATAATAAAAGATGTAGAAAACCTACATTATGTGTGCCGAAATATTACCTTCTGCTTCAGATTTCTTTTTGATTTAAGATTAATAGGCGAAGATCCCACGTACGACTGGGAGGAAGGGTTTCATCGAAGAATCAACAATTCAGATCGATTTCCCAAGATTACAGGTCTTGTGTCTTCAATTTATTAATGCCCCGCTTATAGATCACGACACTATTCCGACTCCTCTCCTTTCAGCATTAGAAAAATTGCAATCTATAAATCAGTGTACATCCTTCGTAATTTTTGATCAGCAGCCTCACATGGAAGCTAAATAAACCCTTTTCATCTACGGACCGGTACCTTGAGTAGAATTATCGTAAAAGTTAGAGAATTTGCTTGGTTGATGTATTTCTTAGCGTGCGGCAGCTGACAACTTCATATAGATAGTGTCCAAAAAAGGCTACCAACTCCTATGCAAGAGCCATCTTTTTCCACGAAAATTTTTTGTCATTCATATTTTGCAGGACATGCTACATTTGTAAGAAGAAATAGATCAAGAGAAATATAAAAATTTCACAACATGCCTAAGAGGGAAACCATAAAAAACGTGCCATTCATTTTATGTCATGGATGCACTCTCCTAATCTGTTAGAGCGAGATTTTCACCCGCTGAGAGACTGACACGTTGAATCGCTCGACTTCGAGTGGTCTATATGACCAGATCAATGCATTTCGTCACTTAAGGAGCGATTTATATCACCCGACGGTAAAGGGTGAGTGAAATGACTCGAACGCCTCGTCTTAGGAGATGCGCCTGTAGAAAGTCGCTCTTTATTAAAACGAGCGCCTGTGACATATTATATTGGTATAAAGGAGACGCGCGCAAGTTCCATATAATCTCGGCTCACAATACCGCCATATCCAGTTCCTTTGTTTTGCTTGGTGCATGCAAAAAGAAGGTGCGGTTTATTTTACATTAAGGCTGAAGGAATTTATTAAGGCTAATCAAATTGCACTATTTATTCCATGTTCAATTTGCACATGATTTATCATTTTTTTACAACTTCATCACGTCTCAAATTATAAAGATATCGGATCCTAAAACCAGAGTTGCTACATAGCTTTAAATTCG
>JAWWLR010000158.1:85130921-85145027 GCA_035041075.1 Acraspis erinacei | reverse complement strand
CGTCTATTATCCCGTCTGCCTCATATTGCATTTCCCCTTTCCTATTTCTAATGTTGACAAATTCTGTACTCTTATTTACCTTCATATCTTTGAAGAGTAGTTTCTTGCTTCCTTCAAAGTCGTTCTGTATTTTCTTCTCTTCTTCTGCTAGTTTTCATTTGTTATATAATGTAGTTGTGAACTTTGTGCAACTTTTTGACACCCAGATGGTTTGTGCAGCTCTAAATTATAACTACTTTGATTACAAGAAAATAGCAAAAGAATCTTCACACCATTTTTCACTTCACTAAATATATTAAAAAATTCTGTTTAACAAATGTTCCCAAAAATCTCAAATATTTCGCAAGGAAACAATGAAATAATTTCGTGTTCGTATAATTTGTTTGAATCATTATTTGGTCTTTATATTGGCATTATTCTCTCATTCTATTGTGATTTCTTCGTGATTTTATTATAAATATTTCGCATTTCTACCATAATTCTTGTATATTTTTTCTGGAATTCTCATGATCTCCTCATTCGCCATCCGTCCGTCATGAATCTGTATCAGCCTGTCATCATTTAAGATACAATTTTAATAAATTAATCTACTAGGACAAAATTTTAGAGAAAAAAACCTATGATCCTTCCTGTTAATTACTTTACGTAGTAGAACACTTTCAAGGGCTATAGATTTACTACTGGCGCTGTGCTGAACCTGAATATTTAAGGTATACTGCCCCAGTACTGGAAACCATCTTCATGATAACTATGTTCTGTATTGGTACACTATAATAGCCAAAACTGACTTGGTATCAGACCGGTACCATTATTGGTCTAGTACCAAGTTATTACTGTAACTGGTTTGGTGCAGCGACAGTTGTTGGTTAATACTGAACAGCCAGTACGGAATATTGTTATCCTTAGGGGGTTTTCTAGTATTGGGCCACTATCTAAATAGTCTAGCGCAGTGCAATGCCAGGGGTGAATTTTCCTGCGTCAGAATATTTTGGATACTGACTCGGTACTGGGAAAATCCCTAATGATAACTATTGGTATTGGGTAATCATTTCACGTCAGCTCTTTTTACTCCTCCCACCCCTAAATTGAAATCGCCAAATAAAAAATACATCAATTTAAAAAAATCTAAAGGCAAAAAAGTGTGAGAATTGAATTGAAAAAATAATTTGCGTGGGCAGTGGTGTCAAAGTTCGTTTGTTCTTGGCAGAGGACGGTTAGGAATGCAGGATACATTGTAAGCCATGGATGGGTCTCGTATCTCTCGTGGTACCACCATTAGGAAACGCACACGTTTGTACTGGGTGCGTCCGCATATCTGCGACTCGCGACTTCTCGCCGCGAGAGAAACGTACTACTTTGATGTTTGCCGCCGTTGCGGGGGACAGATATTATCATCGTCTTAGGTCCCCTCTCGTGCTCATCGGACCCTCCTTGCTCCGTGCGCTGGCGGCCTCAGCCTGGACATGTGACTTTGCGTTTCGTCGGACCCCTTCGAAGGGACCGCTTCCCGATGACAAATCTATTCCTACGTATGCTCGCATGTACCGGAATATAGTATAATTTAAAAGAGAGGTCGTGTACAACACTATCGGGTATCGCTCTTAAACCCTCTGTAAAAATCCTCTCTTAACATATACTATTTTTTACAAAATTTACGATTTCCGACCTATGTGAAATAATATACTTTCTACTTCTTATTTCGAAACACTGAACCCTCGAATTTAAATGCATTAACACAAAATATCACCAATCTTCAATTTTTTCAGTAATACCTACTTTGTTTAAGGAAATCGTCCCCTTCTGTAGGGTGAATATATTTCGAAACTTTAAATTCTCCCCGAATTGAAATTAGTATACAGGGCCTCTTCAAAAACTACTTCTCACTGCCAAGGGTGGGTAAGTTTTGTGACGATTTGTTACCTAAGGGTGCAGGGCTCAGAAACTGTCATCACATATGGAAAATATAAATGTAAATTACAAGTTTTTGAAATGCTTTGAAAATAAAAAATAATTATTTTATTTTACAAGCATCTAAATACAGGCTTCATACTCTATTCCTCCTTTTTGGAATGAATTATACTGTTTTATCTACTGTATTTTTCCAAAAAGAAAATAATTTTTTAAGCATTAAAATGCAACTTTTTGCCCATTGAAAATACGTACAACACTCTGAGAAACCAAAAATGTGTCATTTTCTTCAAGAATCGTCTCTGTACGTTCCTTAGTTTCGAAGATGACACCTCCCTACGTTTTTGTTAACAACTTTTTAACAAATGATTGTTTTTGGCTCTAAATTTCACCATTATACACAGAAAGGATCAAAGAAACCATATATTTCTTTATAATTTTCATAATTTATTTTCAGTGACTTAGAGCCATTCAAAGTTGAGTATTCGGAAATGATCATATGATTATGGCACTTTTTAAAATTTCATTCGCCAGGAAGTAATCGCTAATAACCTGGGAATTTTGAAAGTCTGTACGAGTATTGCCCAAGCCTTCACCTGCAAGACACATATTGTCTCATATTTTTAGAATTTTTTTCTGCTGAGATTTTCATAAAAATCTGCACAAAAATCGAGTTGCCCATATTTTTGGACAGATAGTAGATAGGGTTTAACTGACATAGGATTCGGATTCAAAGGCACCGACAAAATAATGTTAAGGTGGTTTGACTACATTACTCATCGCAAAATAGTGTTAATTCGACGTTTTGAAGTAATTATGAGGTTAGGGCGAATAGTGCCTAGATGGGGTTTAACTGACATATGACTCGGATTCAGAGTCACCGAAAAATAATGTTACGATGGTTTGACTACATTACTGATCGCAAAATATTTTCAATTCGACGATTTTAAGTATTTTTTGAGATTAGGGACGAATAGTGACCAGATTCGATTCGGATTCAGAGAACCCGAAAACATGATGTTAAGCCTGGTTTTCATACATTACTCTTCGCAAAATATTGCAAGTTTGACGATTTGAAGTATTTTTTGTAGGTTAGGTACGAATAGTGGACAAATAGGGTTTAAGTAGCTACGGATTCGGATTCAGAGATCCAGAAAACATAATGTTAATGTGGTTTTACTACATTACTCCTCGCAAAATAGTGCTAATTTGACTATTTGAAGCATTTTTTGAGGTTAGGGACAAAAAGTGACCAGGTAGTGTTTAACTAACATTGGATTCGGATTCAGAGTCCCAGGAAACATCATGTGAAGGTGGTTTTACTACATTCCTTTTCGCAAAATAGTGTTAATTCGACGATTTGATGTATCTGTTGAGGTTAGCGGGAATAGTGACCAGATAAGGTTTAACTGACATAGGATTCAGATTCTGAGACACCGAGAAAATAATGTTAATGTGGTTTGACTACATTACTCCTCGAAAAATAGTGTTCATTTGACGATTTGAAGTATTTTTTGAGGTTAGGGACAAATAGTAGCCAAATAGGGTTTAAATAGCATTTGATTCGGATTCCGAGATACCGAAAAAATAAAGATAGGGTCGTTTGACTACATTAATAATCGCAAAATAGCCTTACTTCGACGATTTGAAGTATTTTTTGATGTTAGGGAGGAATAGTGACCAGAGAGGGTCTAAATAAAATATGATTTGGATTCAGAGACTCCGAAAATATAATGTTGAGTTCCTTTTACTATATTACTCATCACCAAATATAGTTCATTCGACTATTTGAAGCATTATTTGATGATAGGGACGATGGGGTTTAACTAACTAACTAACTGTTGGGATGAAAATGAAATTTTTCGTTTATAATTAATATTTTTGGTTTAAAATTAAACTAATTTGATAGAAAGTTCAACTGTTTGTTGAAAAGTGAACGATATATTATTTAAAAATGAAAGTATTTGGTAGATAATTTTTTTTAATATGGACCTGTCGGACTATTTCATACCATCAGAAAGATACTGGTAATTTGGAAAAAAAATAATAATTGTACAAATAAATAAACATAGTTTTAAGAATTAATAATTAAAACACGAATATATGAAACTTCTTTATTTGTTCATGAAAAAATATAGGTCAAAAGGTGCAAAAAAATGGAGACCCAAGACCAATGATCTATAGAGTACATTTTCTACATTGAAATTGATCTAGCCGTAAATCAATCAATAAAAAATTACACAAATAGCGATATTTCTTTATATCATTGGCTTATGCCAATCACATTTTTTATCATTTGTATATTTACTGCTCTGGAATATCACTGGCAAAACAATAGAAATAAATTCCCAACCAAAGATTCACTATATTAAAAAAATTATTTTTTTCAAATTTTAAACGTGTTTTGTGTTGACATTTTTTCTCAAGAAATGAAGCTTTCAAAAGCTTGCATCTCGGTATTTATTTAAAACTTTTCTTATTTTAATTAAAAGTATAAGAAGCCGTAATAACATTAATGTAAATTTCAAGAAGAATTCAATTATAGTAAAAACTTGTAGATATAAACAATCCTTTCTGGGAATGTGAGTTAAATATTAAATTAATAAATGTAAGTTAATTTTTTGATAACAATAATCTTCATTAGAAATTGTTGCTAAATTAATAATTGCAAAAAGTAATTACTGATTAAAAATAGACAATGTTAGATAATTAAAAAAAAAAAACGTTGAAAAATCTATATTTTACACGGTTTCAAGTTAAATAGTCAAATGCACTCCATTTATTTTAATCATTTTTATTTTAAGTTTTTACCTAAATACTTTTACTCTGATTATTTATTCAATAACTACTGGTATAAAATGAATAATATTCTGTTTTAAATTAGTTCTTACATAATTATTAGTATTTTTATTTCTACCTATTAATTTAAACTCATATTTAGTTCAAAAACAATAAATAATACTACCATAATTATATTTTATTGATAAAAAATGGTGATTTTTTTATTACTACAGTTGTATATAAAAACTAGAATTTTAAGGATAAATTATTTCAAAATTCAATTAGTTAGCAGTGCTTATGAAAATTTTTGCACACTTTCTTCAGATGTTCAATGTTTGTATATATTTTAAATAATTGAATTCACACTGACAAATGAGACGACTGAAAAATCCCGAAAAACACAATTTCCGACAGTGTAAAATTACCGAATAATAAAATACCCGTCAAAAATTTTCGAATGATGAAATTCCTGAATTATAGCAATTAAAAAATTGTCGTTTTTAAAAGATAAATGTTATTTATTTATTAAAAAAATAATGATCAAATATCTGCATCAAAGAAATGTGTGATTAATACTTAAAGTATATACAAATTATTTCATGAATTTGAAATAACAATAATTGTATAAAAATTGTATAAAGGAACTAATTTAAAGACACATGCTTCTGGAACGAAAAAAGAAATTTTTCCCTACATTTTCTCCGAACCCAATAACATTTTCCAAACAAACTCTGCTTGATTTAAATTAGCGCTGATTTACTTTGAAGCTTTTTTTAAATTTTTCTTTCATTTAACAATTCAATCATTAAGAAAATTTGTTGTATTTTCTCATACTATGCCCATTTTAAAACAAAATTGCTTATTGAGAAATACATTCCTTTTAATTATTGTTATTTAAATCTTTTAAAAATTATTTTATACAGTTTTGATCATTAAAAAAAATTCTTTGATAAAAGTAGAAATAAATTTATTTATTTGGTGCTACATGTAGTTTTACACCCCCACTAGCCTTACCTTCGTGACATCTTTAACATTTTTTATTCTATACTTCACCTAGATTAGTAAATTAGCTATACTTAAATTACTTAAATAATTGCAATGCACTTTTTAAACTTGCTATTTAAGAATATAAACAATTGTGCTTCGCTTTTGGTAAAATGTAACTGATGGTTCATTATCATCGCTGTCTAACTATTCTTCAATGCCCCTTCAATTCTACTCAGTCCTACACATGATTTGATGTTTGGATCGTCCTTCAATCCCTCTATTAGTCTCTTTCTCTATTTTTGTTGGTTTTCTTCTCCTCTCTAATCGTTCCACCATCTCCTGTCTGCCTCTCCTGGCTTTTCCGTCACTCGTACACATTTTACGACGTGCTGGATTTTTCTAGCACTTTTCTGCAGACCCTGAATTTATTATCCTCCCAACCTCTTTTCTCTTCGTTTGCTACGTTTCCGCACCTCCATCTGGCCCAAGTCTCTTTCTGCCATGCCCTCCAATTGTTGATCTGCCAGTAGTTTTCAGCATTTTATCCCAGTTTGTTGGGTTGTTTTTTATGTTTCTAATCTCTTTCTTTAGTAATTTTCTCGGGCATCTTTCTTGTCCCACCTGGTTAAGTTTAACGAGAAAAGCTCCAGCTACTCTTTTTGCCTGCACCTCTATGCTTCTTACACCAGGCTCCATCTTCCATATGTAATCCGGGGTGTTTCTCGCCAGACCTAAACCCGGATCTCCACACCATACATCGCCGCTGCCTTTACCGTTTACTCCATAAAGAAGAGTCTCCTCTTCAAATCCG
Source organism: Acraspis erinacei (assembly GCA_035041075.1). Lineage (NCBI taxonomy): Eukaryota > Metazoa > Arthropoda > Insecta > Hymenoptera > Cynipidae > Acraspis > Acraspis erinacei. The sequence goes on along the minus strand of JAWWLR010000158.1, from coordinate 85,138,540 downwards.
ATACTCCTGCTCGTCTGGTTTTCCTCCAAACCTTGTTAACCAGCTGTTGCATTCTGCCAGCTACCTTCCTAGTACGAGTAATGGACTGATTCTTCATGGTGAACCATAATCTTAGATATTTACATTCGTTACCACTTCTAGCGTTTCAGCTTTAGAACCCCAATTCTCTTTCTGTTTCCTGCCGCCATTCCTTAATGTCATAATCTTGGACTTCTCAACAATTACTTCCATCTTATTCGTGTCTGCCCATTTCTCTAGCGTTTTTAACATTGTTGCCGACTCTTAGCTATCTTTTGCTATCAGCTTTGCGTCGTCCGCGTATAGTAGTGTAATTATCTTAACTCCAGCGCTAGAGCCAAAAACTTTGCCACACTCACCCTTCCTTCTGAGCGCTTCTTCCAAATCGTTAATTTAAATGTTAAACAAAATAGGAATGAGTGGACAACCCTGCCTTACCCCTTTCTTTGTTTCAAATTTCTCCCTCCACACTTTACCTGCTATTACCTGGTTCCAAATTGACTTATATATCTCCTTAGTCATTTCTAGGAACCTTCCTTTGATGCCCATTTTCTCCATCTTTTTCCACAGACTTTTTCTATCCACATTATCAAAAGCTGCCTTGAAGTCTCGAAGGCTGTGTATAGTTTCCCTTTCTTCTTTCTTAATCTGTTACCTGTATCTAATAGAGATATTCCCCTATAATTGCTAGCCACTTTTTTATCGCCTTTTTTATTAGATGGTAAATATCGTCGCCACCCTCCAGTCCTCTATTAGTTTCTTTCCTTTCCACAGGTCTTTAATTGCGAATTTCAACTCCCTTCTATCCTCTTCCTGTAGGGTTTTCAAAAACTCTGCCGTGATTCCAACTTCACCCGCTGCCTGCCCGTCTTCATTTTCCTTATGGCTTCGTTTATTTCCATGTCGTCTATCGGTTTGTTCAGGTCATCTTTGCTTTCTCTATCTCTATGAATTCTTTCTTATCCGCTTCTGAATCTTCCTCTTTGACTCCACCTTCTAAAAGTTTTCTTAAAGTGGGCTAGCCATTCTTCTTTTCCAATTATGCCACATACAAGTTTCTTCTTTCTTCTGTACCAGTTCATATTATGCCACCACTCTGTGATGTTTTTGCCATACCGCCAATTTTTTACTACTCCTTCTCTTAGCCTTGCTAGCTATTTTCCGCACTTCATATATGCGACTTTATTAGTCCAGTCTCGTTCCTTGCTGAATTTATGCAGTAGGTTGAACAATTTACCTCTCATTGCTCTGTATTCTCACGTGTCCCAGGTTTCTACGTTAGCCTTCCCTGCCACATTATGCCGCATTATTGTAGCCCGTGATAATTACGTAGCTTTCCTCATTATCTTTTCCTTTTATCTTTGTCCATTCTTCCCCGTCTTATCGATAGTGACTTATTTTTTCCATATTCAAATCATTATCTAACTTTCATTCGCCTTCTAATTCGTCCCATTTTAGACCCCTAGCCCATTTCTCTCAGCTTCACTTTTCTTGTCATCAGCTCCAGTTTCTGTGTCATTTCTTCTAAACTTGCCTTCCAGCCCTCTTGTAGCCTCTCCAACTTTTCAACTCTAACTTTTAGTTTTAATTTCGTCCTCATCCACTCTTCTAATTCTTCCTTTTTTGTCCAACCCTCCTGCCGAGTTCACGGCATGTGCCAGGGTGATCTTCTCAGTAGAATGGGTTCCTCCAGAAAGCTCCGTCGAATCCGGTGCCCCCCTCGATTCGATTTCCCCTGCCGATCCCGTTTTAGTGCCTAATTCATTTATTGCGCTGAGTTCTTTTGATAAAATCTTATTCGCCTCTTGATTCGCTAGTTCCCAGGTTCTCTAAAGTATTTTCTAAATAACTTTCCTGAGTTTGCAAATCCACTACCGCATTACTCTCAGTGATGCTAGCGCTGTTTTTAATTTTGTTGTCAATTCTTTCTTCCTTATTTTCATTTCTTATTCTATTCTCCTTATCTGTTTTGCCCTTACTACGTTCCCTTTCTTCCACTAAATCATTATTTTCTCTAACTACTTTGCTAGAGTTACTTGCACTACTTTTTGTTGGAGTTCTAAGTAATTTACCCCACTGTGCCACAAGTGGGACTATATCTGTAGCTGTCTCTTTCTTGTTGTCCGGTTTACATTCCTTATTTTTTAAATCGCTGCTTAGCTGCCTAGTTTCTACGTCTGATATTACCTCGCCTTCTTTTCCTGCCTTTCATGTTTCAGTCCTCCAGCACTCTTCCAACTTTCTCTCGCCTTTCTCGCTCGGTTTATTTCTGTCCGCACCTGTATCTTCCGTTTTAAATAGCCTTTTCGGTCTCCCTCTTCTCTTGCTGCTCGGAAGAAATCCGGGTGGAGTGGGGTACCAAATACCCTGGAAACAATGTTGTCCGCGTGGGCTGGATCTCTATGGGTTTGAAAATGGAACTACGGTAGTTCAATTTTCTTCGGACCAGCTTGATTCGGCTAGCGAACGCCCGACGTACCAGTATCAGTTTTATTAAAATTTTCAAATAAATGTACCAAATTCTTAAGATTCTTTTTGGACATTCAAATAATGTATTAAATATTTAATTAACAAAAAGTAACGGCAAGGTAACGCGTTACTTTTTTCAATAACGGTAACGGTGATTTTATTTCATGATAATATTTATTTCTAAATGCTATCACATATTATTGATAAATAAAAAAATGTTAATTTTATAAGATTATTTACTATTGAGAAATAATTATGTTCTAAACATGTGACTACAGCAATATAATTTCTGGGGAAATTTAAAATGCTTAAGATTTTATTTTAAAATATTAACTTTATGTTTCGAAGATTTCAAAATACGTATTTAAAAAAAACTGTATATTTTTGAAGATTTAATAAAAATAAGCTTTTTGCGAATTTTAACAGGTTTCAAAATCTTTAGTTCTCGAGTCTTGCACTATTTTTCAGCCTTATTTTCTTTAAAATTTTATTTTAATATGATAGAAAACACTAATTCCTGTTAATCAATTTATACAGTACTATAATGAAATAATCTTCGTTCCTGTCGCCACCTGTCACTTCATTTTTAGCTTATAGTTTTATCAGGCTTACCACCAACTTATTTCAAATTTTTTGATTTAAATTTCAAACTATTCAGACAAATAATTGATATTTTATTTTCTAAACTAACATCAATAATGCCATGTGAGCGTAACCTCCAAAGTTTGACTCACCGGTTTTTTGAAACCAACTTACGTTCACGCGGAACGCGATATCGAGTTAAAAATTTAGGAAATTAAATATGAAGCACTAAGAAACGTTTCTCTTGTCATACATTTTTATAATTATGAAAAAAAAGCAACAGCAAAATTTACATAATAACTTTTTTCATTATTGTTAGAATTTAGAGCCACACAAACTTTTCTAGTGCTTCATATTTAGTTTCTCAAATTTTCAACTCGATATCGTGTTTCTTGTGTACATCGCGAAGAACATAGATAAAATCTTCTTCTTTTTGCAGTCGGTTAAAATTAAGGACAATAGAGCTTCGCATCTCTTTGCTAATTATTATTATGAAAAACATGCCAAAACGTATGCCCGTTCTTGAAAAGTAATTATTAAGTAATACGTTTACATTAGCAGTGTTTCCTGAGTATTCCTAAATTATAGCTCTGGCATTATTGTAGATTGGGGTCAGCGGAGGCTATCGAAACATTACGAAAGTCTTTACTTTTTTCTTTCCTTAAATATAGTAAATTAGAAAAAATTCATTTAAGACAAAACTCATTTTAATCAGATTAAAGATTATTCCGAGTACTACTTTACAATGAAGTATCAAACCGATGGAAGTGTTCAATCTAAGAAATAAGCGTACAACAATAGTCACTGGAGAAAATAATGAAATTGCTGTATTAGCTGCAGTGGCCAATAATCCTCAAGTTAGTACACGAGAAATTGCTCGTGATTCCGGAATGTCTAATAGCAGTGTTTGGAAATTTTTGAAACTAAATGAATTTCATCCGTATCATGTCTCTTTACATCAAGAACTTCATGGCGTTAATTTACAAAATCTGGTAGCTTTTTGTCAGTGGGCACGTGAACAAATACAAAAACATCCCAACTTTTTTCGTTATGTATTATTCTCTGACGAGTCGTCTTTTACGAAACATGGAATAGGTAATCGACACAACATGCACTACTCATGTATTGAAAATCCGCAGTGGCTTCGTGAAGTCGAACTGTCAACGCATGCTTTGTAATAATTGGCAACAAACTGATTGGTCCCCAGATAATCGAAGGCAGCTTAAATCGTTCAAAATATCAAGACATTTTGGAAAATGAACTGCAAATATTGCTTGAAGACTTGAGATTAGAAATACGGCAGAACATGTGGTTTCAACATGATGGTTTGTCCGGTACACTATTCAGCGGTAGCGCGAGAAGTTCTTGATCGTGATTTCAATGGTCGCTAAATTGGTAGAGAATTGGTAGGTTAACTGAAAGACAAAGTGTACCAAGAAAAACGAACAACACGTGAGAATATGATTGACCGAATTACAAGTGCATGTGCTGAAATTCAAGAAGATGCACTTCTCCATTGTGTAAATTCATTTGAATTACGGATGAATAAGTGCATTGAAGCCGAAGGTCATCATTTTGAGCCTCGAATCGTGAGAGGCGAGGGGACTCACGTTAATCAAGCACCCCAAAGGGAACAGAAAACTGCTACGTCCACGTCGTTGTTACTGGGTTACGCTAAAAGTAGTGGTTTGTTTTAAGACTAATTTCGAGTTTTGCAGAATCGTAAGCTTGTATTTTCAGTAATAGTATTATCCAAAGAATCCGAAAATGCAATAAAAAATAATGGTTCCAATTTAAGATTTCGAACTTGCCCCTACACTCACTGCCATGGGTCGGTATGGGGGAATCGTCATTTTTGGTAATTTGTTCAATTATATATGGTAACTTTCTATAAATTACTGTGAAATTCTATTATTTGCATCGAAAATTTCCCAGACAGTTCTGTCTGTGAGTGGGCTAATTATCGTAAAATGCGAGCTCATAGATATATAATTTTCATTATTTACATTTGGCGTCACTTTTTACTCTCTAGGGAGTCAAAACTAGAGCTTTAGCCCCGATTGTTAGGCGTCGAATAGGGCTGAAATAATTCACGTATTATAATAAAATCTTTTCAATCTTCCAAAGTTTCAGGAAAACGGAATACTGTTAGTGATTAAAAAAATAATATAGTGCTTCAAGTTTCATTCACTTTCTTTCGTAGTGTTTTTGGTCTAATTTGGTGAAATTTTTTTCTGAAGGAATAGGTGTCAAAAGAATTGTCTGAGCAGCATCAGATGATCATTGGCGCATCGAAATAAAATGCGACTGCCTAATCGGGAGCAGAGACAGTTCAAAATTACTTGTTACATTTAAATGAGTTTTACTATTTTAAATGTACGCCAATATTAATAATAAAATACAGATTTTTTCAGGATAATAATGACACAAAATTGGCTACTGTGACTTTGTATATTTGGATACCAATAGAACACTTTCTTTCATTTTAATATATTCTAAATTCGCTTAATCGTCTCATAAAACTTTCTTCATCAAAGAATATCTCGGCTTGACGAATGTTATGTCCCACAAATCGTTCGAAAAATCGATTATTTAGAGGATCATCTCTCGATATTGGTACTGTTACGTTGGCAATGTTGCCATTGATTTGCACTTTAACTCTTGTAAGGCGAGGATGAGGATTTCTAGACGCGATGAATGGAATCAATTTTCCATTCAGGATCTTTCCAATTATGCAATTATTTAATATTCCGACTTGATGAAATCCTTCACCTAAAACATCAAAATCATCCTTAGATGTCTCTACTAATATAACGTTCTTTAGTAGAATGGGAGGCGGATGCACTGCGTCTTCTTTGTGTGGTAAGGCTGATCCTGCAAAAAAAAGTTTAGGTAGAAAATTAATTGTTGTATTTGCTATCAAATTAATGTGACATATCACAGACTTTATTTTGCTTAAAACGAAACTCGTTGATAATATTTGCTTATTCTTTATCTACGCATTTATTATTTTATATTTGATTAAAAACTGTTCGTAGTTCCATATTGAAACTGTTATTTTCAGATATGACGTGTTATCAGTATATGAAGCCTTAGCCGAGATATGCGTGAATACACAAAAATGCTTTTATTTAAAATTATCATCTGTGTATCCCAAGATATTTATTACCAAGGATTTTATATTCTATGACGTAGAAGAAATGTTATCAAACATTTGCTGAAAATAAAATTTATTGTTATAAATAATTTTTTGTTTTGATCAAACTTTCAGACGTCTTGTTGAAAAATTTCTTAATTTTTGTTTGTTTTCGAGCTGGAAAACTGCGGTTTCAAGACTGTTAGTTAAATTTTAAATAGATCGGAAAAATGGTCACTTTCTTCTTTTCTAGTTTCATTATAGAACAAATGAGGATATAAAATATAATCGATGTATTAATCATCGGGTATAATATTATGCTAATATTTTAATCGGGTTACACAAGATTACATGACTGTACACGGAAAAATACCAAAATTATATATTGTATTATATTTACCAATGTGATTGAACGGAGCCGTTAGGATGAAACAGAAAATAGTTTTCACGGTGTCCATTTTCTTCAAATAAATGAAACCTACTCGCGAGAAAGTCCAGGACGAGTGTTAAAATATGACTATTTTTAAAATCGCTTCTTTATAAAATGTCGCCGTCGTTCTTATCTGATTGGTTGTTTTTAATTATTTGTATGTCAATAAGCTGATTATCTAATACTAAAGTCGAGACTTTTACGTCAGATTGAAGATATCTTGTGTAAAGTTTAAAGATAACGAAGTTATATTTTTAACCAATAAGATAATATGAGAAACTGAAGTCTACACTTAAAAAATATTACAATTCTGACCTTTACGACTAACTTTTAGGTTTACAATATTTTTTCAAATTGTTTTTCTAGACCTTTTTATAGTGCCTGTTTATAATATTTAATTATTTTGTCGGAGCGTGGGTTAAACTGGATGGAATTTTTTTTTAAAGTACTCTAAATATCTTGGAGTCAGATCCCACTTCAATTATGTGAATGATCACTCCACCTTCAAGCCAGAAGTGAGCTTGTCACTTTCACGTGGAGCGTGGCATTTATTTGGAGTAGAGAATGACTGTATGGCTTGGAGTGAATGGTCGATCCAAATGGTGTGATTGGTCTCTCTAAATGATGTGACTGGTCGCTCCAAATGGGGCGGCTAATCGCTGCAACTGGTGCTATAAATGGTGTCGCTGGTCGCTGCAAATGGTGTGATTGGCCGCTCCAAATGGTATAAAATGTATTTATTTAATTTTTTTTATTTTAAAAGGGGATATTTGTATTAAAATAAAATAAAGATTGAAAGTATAAGTATAGTAAAACTGAGAAAATATAATAATTAACACTATTAACACATATCAGTTTCTTAAATTTAAATTTCTACTGGAACGTCACTGTGCTCCAGCCTGAAACAAAAATCAGATTAAACAGTGAAAAATACCCTACCACGGCGCGCGGCTCCCACCACTGCGTCCACCACTGCACTAGCAT